>JAVSBS010000573.1:24721-46887 GCA_033124195.1 Coracias cyanogaster | reverse complement strand
CAGCTTGTATTGATAACGAGGATTGCCCCGACCCAGGTGCAGGACCTTGCACTTGGCCTTGTTGAACCTCATGAGGTCCATATGGGCCCACTTCTCAAGCCTGTCAAGGTCTCTCTGGATGACATCACTTTCCTCCATTGTATTGACTGCACTACACAGCTTGGCGTTGTCCGCAAACTTGCTGAGGGTGCACTCAAGCCCACTGCCCGTGTCACCAACAAAGATGTTAAACAGCACCAGTCCCAGTACTGACCCGTGAGTAATGCCACTTGTCACTGGTCTCCACTTGAACATCAAGCTGTTAGCTGCAACTCCTTTAGTGTGACTATCCAGCTAGTTCCTTATTGACTGAGTGGTCCATCCGTCAAATCCATGTCTCTCCAATTTAGAGACAAGGATGTTGTGCGGGACAGTGTCAGATGCTTTGCACATGTCCAAGTAGATGACATCGTTGCTCTTCCCTTAGCCACCAATGCTGCAATTGCGTCATGGAAGGCCACCAAATTTGTCAGGCGTGATTTGCGTTTATTGACGCCATGCTGACCATCACCAATTACCTCCTTATTTTCCAGATCAGCAGGTATATACTGTCATGAACCTGGAGTTCTGGTTCAGTGGTTCACAGTGGTGAATAAATCCAGGAGTCTTTCTGGGGCCATAATTTGCCTGTATAATATGTTTGTGAGAATTTGGCTCCAAATACATGAGACATATACACAGAAGACTTGCAGGTTATTGTGCAGCAGCAGCAGTATGTAGTTGTCTGTGCAGGTCGATCATTCGATCAATAAAAATTTGACCACCATGTTAAGTTTTTATATTTGTCCACTGTAGACTGTAATGAAATTATCAAACCAATTAATTCCAGATGCTTGGTAATTATCAAATAATTATTTCAGTTACTGCCTACTCCTCTGATTTGGGCTCAGCCTTTATCTTTGCAGATTTTGTAGTGAAGCTTTTCAGCTCTATAGTCTCTGTAAGTCCTCTACTTCATCACACAAAACTCCCACAGTAGAAGTTTTCCTGTTTTTTCCTCTTGGAGGTAATCTGAGGTGTGAAGGATCACTGCTAGGAATAAAAGAACATTCTCAACAGTCATTAAGTATTTCTGGTCCTTTTTCTGACATTCCCAGGCACGGTGGTGCACATGAGAGTCTTTTAGACTGAAGCTGGTAATTCATTTCGGGTAAGTCACTAAAGATTGTTAATAAGTAATACCAATCCTTAATGCTTCTATCATAGCTCTTACAGGAGAAGTGTGCTAAAAACTTCCTGTGAATGCTAGATTGAAGGCATGCCAGGCGATGGTTTCAGACACTGGGAAGATGTTCACACAACGTGTGTCTGGACTTGAGGAGCCAGTGGAAGTTTCCCTCCTAACAAATGGTGAAAAACGGGCTTCTCCAGGGCAAATGGTTCCGACTGGTAATGCTGGGGTCTTGCTTTGAACCATCTGTAAAGGGAGCAGAGGGAAACAAGGCTCACTAGCCTCTGTGAATTTGGATCTCTGGGGTTAAAGAAACTGGAGCGAATGCCATCATCAGCTCTTTAAATCTGTGGCCAAATCTGGCTGCTCCTGTCAGGGTGAACTGAGGTAGTGTCTAGTATATCCTCTGCCAAGGGGGATTCAACTGGGCAAAGCTAGAGCCCCCCAAGGAGAGATGATCATGCATTGCAGAGGCTCCTTTAAACAGAAGCAATCTCTGTCTTCAGCTGCCAGTTCTTGCTGACATCAGCATAAGATCTAGCTGGTTACAGGGGTGAACACATACATACCTTGATTAGCAAGCCAAGCTCCCTTGGGGCTACAGGAGAGAGAAAAAATAGCCCACGCTCAGTGCTATCTGTTAAGTCTGTTCCCTGTCTTCATCACCTGCCTTTATCCCACCTACGTGGCTCCCTCTTTTGCTCTCTGCTATTTGTCATCTTCCTGATTTGTTTTTTTTTCACTTTTCCTTCTCCTTGTTATATATTCATCCTTGGCCTCACATCTGAGATGTATCTTTCTAGCTGGTCTTGTGTACTGCTCATTCTGCCTGCTCCATCCTCCAGGTTCCCTTTCTGTAACGTCTTGTCCTTCTAGCTTTTCACCTTCACTGATGCTCTCTCTTTTAGGATTTGTTTTAAGGCATTAAAATCTGGGCAGAGGTTGAGTTTCCTATTTTTGTGTCATGCAGGCGGCAGACTTCCAGTGGAAATAGTGCCAAAGGAAGAACAGCAGCCCAGAGGAAATTTCACACTTTACAGTAATATTTAAAGCATTCTGAATCTGATTAGGGAATATGGCTGAAAGTCACATCGCTTCCTGGTCCTACATGGCATTTTTAAAATGCTGTCAGAGCAAAACATTAAATACTGGAACAAAAGCCCCTAAGCAAGTTCCAGTTTCAGTTCAGTACTCCAACGTAGTGTCAGTCAGCACGCAAACACCTACTGCAACGGCTGGATTCAAAAGTGCCATAAGCCACCTTTGGATCAAAAGTGCCATTCACTTTTTCTCACTGTAAATCTCTTTTATACATTCCTCCAGATTTACTTTGAGATCAGAATTTGACTTGCAGGCATTATCTCTGACAAACGAAGGGGAAAGGGCGACTCTGGCATCAGGAGGAAAAAAGGATATTGCAGATGCACTGCTTCTTTCAGATATAATAGTAGCGAGTGAACAAACCAACCTTCTGTCAGAAAAAAAGCATATAAAAATGATGAATCCTTGAGAAGAATGCCCTCTCTGTGTATAGTAAAAAGCATATTTCACTGCTCATAGCTGTATATATACACACATACATGCACGGAGACATGAGTACATAAATATTCAAAACAGTTGCAAATTTATCTCAAAAAGTATTCCATATCAGGTCATTACATTTCCATTGTAAAATGCTCTGAGGTAAGAGATCTCCATGAGAAACCTTTCAAGTCCCCTTTTCCCAATTCCCACACTACTTAGGTAAGGAAGAGAAACATGGATTTAATAAAGGTGCAGCATGCAGGAGAGAGTACTGGTAAAAGATCTCACTTTTTTTTTTTCTTTTTGGCTTGGAATCACTGGCTTTGTCTCAGTTTGGCAAAATATTATATCCTTTATGATATAATCCCTGTCAGTAACTTCTGCTCTAGCCCCAATGTTACACTTGCCATTTTTCCTTCCCCCTCCCCCTCCCCTTTTAACTAAATGGATATAAAATACAGCATCCAAACAACAAAAAAGAACAAAAAAAGCACAGGGATTAGATCCAACTAATAGAACACATCGCTGTGTGGGTTCAGAATCAAGGCTGGGCAAGGAAGTCTCTCCCCTGAGGAGAAGACAATTTCCTTACCGCTGTGCTAAGGTTATTGCAATGCCAGCATCCCTAAATAACTATGCACTGCGTCTTAATGCCCCTTCATCTCTTTCCTTGTCCTTTTGGCTGGACTTGTATTGCTGCCAAGTGTAGGGCTGGACTGTGTAGAGACTCATTATTTGGTAGAAGCTCTATACAGAGCTTCTTTTTCAAAATAAAAAAAAAAACAAACAGAAATGAGAGAGAGAAAGAGTAATGAAATTTTTTAATTAACGTGGAGCGTACCCTCAGGCTTTGCCTGTAGGTTCAGAACACTGTCCGTAGTGAGCCCCATTGCACTGACAGGTGGTCTGGGGCTGAGAGAAGCAGAAATCTCCCAGAGGAACCTGTCAGTCGACACGGATCGGTGTTGATTTCTCCTGTTCGGTAATTGCTCAAGTAGAAGATTCTCTAAATTGTTCAAGATTCAAGAAGAAAACTGTTCAAATAAAAGACTATCTAATCTTGCAGCACCACAATTTTTTAAGATGATTTAAACCTTAAACAAAAGCGCAGTGGAAAAAAATATCACAATTATCAAGGTGATCGTTACAGATCACCGTCACTGGAGGCTGAATATTGAGGTCAGACGACTTCTTTATGAAGCAGCTGCACCGCACGGTCACAGTCTGACTGGTGCTGTCTAGCCTGCAAATGACTGGGGAGGCTGCACGGCTGATGCTGCAAAGGCACACCGCTGATGCAAAAAGCTCTGCTCTCAAGCTAAACTGCTGCTCTCAGGCTGCTATAAAGAAAAAGGAGATGTAGTTACACAAAAGGGAAGTTTGAAACATGACAAATTTTGCTACTTAATTCTGCTTTGGAGTTATCATCATCTCTGGCCATTACGCACCTTTGACTAACCCTCAGAATGCTCTCTTCCAGCCTTACAAAGAAATCTTCAAAGAAACCCTGGGATCAAGGCAGTGTAAGCACAAGCTTTAAGTCAGCTTTGCGTGACAGCTTCTGATTTATGCTTTCAAACATACCCACAGATCTCTGCCTCAGTTTGTTAGTTACCACTTGGAAAATACATAAGGACATGCAGTGCCTTAATATACCTCTCTCCAAAGAATAAAATCTATATACATACTATATTAAACTAGATGGCTTGGAGAAGAATTACATTTTCCAAAAGACTGGATTCATGAAAAGACTATCTAGAAGCTTCTATTTTTAATTAATTGCAAATTCTGTATCATTCTAGACAACATTAACGACCAAATTCATCGTAAGTCTACTCAACTACTACCATTTTCATATAAACATTGATAAATATTGCTAGGAATGAAGTGCTGAATGTCTTTTTATGATACCAGTAGAATATACAGTACAGGCTTTATCATTTCCCTTATCCTTGGGGAAGCACTTAAGCAGATAAAGTAATTAATAATGTGAGTTACTAGCTTATATAGTAACAACAGAATATTTGTTAGCTGCACATGTAAGAAGATTTCAAATAAATTCAGTAGTTCTATCTGTAGTTCAATTCTTTGAAGGGAAAAAAAATCTTGTAATTGGATTTATTTGCTGAAAAAAAAAAGCTATTTCACAGTTAAGAAGGGAGGCATGTAGCAGAAACTCTTTAGCCATGTCTCTAATTAACGTACAGTAAAATGAGCTAGATACTGTGGTTGGATTAACCATCACACCTTTATACAAACTATTTGACCTGTACATTTAACTCCAGATAACACTTAACTCCAGATAAGACTCTGTCCCTATGTAACTAGAAGATAACAAGCTGTATAGTAGACATAGGAAAAAAGCACCTCAACAAGACAGTGGCAGGAAATGATTGATTGCCTTTGTGTTCATTTGGTAGCCCCAAAAGGTCAAATACAAGAGAGGTCATAAAGCTTCAAAGTCTAAAAAGTGCATGTATTCTAAGGGGCTGTGTTCTGTCTTCTTAGGAGTTTGCCTGGGACGCCAGCCAGAGTAACACCGCAATAACACCTGACAGATAAAATTAAAGCATGAATCATAATCTCTCTGGTCTGCCAAACGGAGCTTTATTCAAATTGTAGCTTTAAGATAGATTACAGTTTATAATTTGATGGCTTGTCCAAAAGCTAACTATCCCTTCATTTCAAAGAGTGTTGTGGGAAGGTCGTGTATTTGCGCTGGGGTACAAACATGGGTTTGTGTGATGAGAACTGAGTGAAGGGAGTACAAAATCATAATGGCTTCTATTGTTTAAGGTTAAATGAAATACCAGCTGGACATTTGCCAGGGTAAGATATCATTCTGACAGAGCAGAACACTCAAGTATATCGAGCGAGCTATTTGGATTAGTCTAAAATAATGAAGGGCATCGTAACACTCTTACAAGGCAGGGAAAATGGGGAATGCTTCAAAAACAAGCATTCAAAATAGCACTGATAAATGATTTAAATGGAATTTGGAATACGAAATTCTTCATGTTTGAAACCTTTTTCTTATGAGGAAGAAGGCGGCAGACTAGACCTGGAAGAAAGCCCATTCTAGGGTAGAAGGGTATTATTTTCATTAATGCTAGCATTATCGATAGGCTAATCTTCCAAACCAAATCTACTTATTCTATAATCTTTGAAGCTATAGAATTGACTGGGTACCACACTAAGTGTCACGTTTCTAATTTTCATTTTAGACACTATAGCCATCAAAGGGTGATATAGCTTCAAAGAGTAATACAACTGAGTTTGAAGTTCAATTTTTCATGCTGGTAACGGACCAACCACTGTGATTTTTTAGTAGGCTTGACTAGGACAAGGAATGGACATACAGAAGTCCTCAATCATCAGATTACCTTGCTATGCATGACTAATTGGTCATCTAAATATAGGGTTAGGTAAGCAAAACACTTGGTAATTAACAGCAAACTGCCTGCTTTTTCAACACCATTAAAAAAAAGACTAACACAATCTAAGAGTTTTTCTCTCTGCACCTAGATATGCAGAGATTTGTATCTAACAACTGTTGTAGTCCATAGATCTGGGGATAAAATAGTATAGAAATGAAAGACTATTCAATTTGTAATTCAAAACATTCTTACATTTGAGGTATCAACTAGGAAATTAAAATAGCTAGCAGACATCTGTGCAAGAAGAGTGATTTACTTTTAGTCTCTTTTGTAGTGTCCATCCAAGACCTGATATTCAGTTCATCTGAAATATGTGAAAAAGGGATCTAAATTTTGGTGCAAGTAGCCATCACTAGATGCAGTTCATATATTTTCTGGGAGTTCTTTCAGCACTTCTCAGATATACATCCTCAATGTCGACTCCAATTTAATATTGATCTTTGGCTGAGAATTTCTTTAAGAGGTTTTTACATACAAACAAGAAACATTTAACAAGAAAACCCAGGAAGAAACCCAATAAGAAGACACAAGAACAGTAGCAGAGTATCTGCCCTAAACTAAAGATACATATGAAGAATCTTGGCTCAGCTGAAAATGTACCTGAAATTTTTAGACACGTTCATTAGCAGGCACTGGTTGCTCTGTGCTGCTACAGGGCAATGCAATGCAAACAAAACATAGTCATAAGCTTGGCCAGGTCTACAGCTCCTTTGCATTACTGGGGCAACTAACACCAGCCAAAGAGACCTTATAAGCCTGATCATTAATTGACTAGCAGTCAGGCACAGAGATCCTTTGCAAGAGTGGCATTGGGGACTGGGTGGTAATTGTGCGCACTGTCAGGGAGAGCTATTAACAGATGAGGCCGGTGTCCCCGACTGATTTTGGCCAATTAAACTGAATCATGCAAATCAGTGAGTGAGGAAGGATGATGCTTGGCTTTGTTATCTCCAGTGTTATACATCAAGATATAGATATGCACCTGCTTGTCACCTACAGCAGTTTCTATACCAGTCATTAATAACATACTGTCAATGTATGTCCACGAGCTGAAGCCTAAATGGGAGATTTCAGGAGCTTTAACTCTATGGAAAGTTTGAATGCTCCTGTTTTCGCATTATGGCACAGAGGTGTGGGATAAAAGACTGGCTAAAGGCAAATTTCTGAAGTGATCGGGTTTTTTTAAATTATTTTAAAGTTAAAAATTAATCGAAGTATTTTTTCTGTAAATTGTCACAAAAAGTGCTGTAAAGTATAGGTGGTGCATTCCATAAATCCATATCCTCAGTGGTGCATCCTACAATCCATTTGAAAGGATCTTGAACCTTTGATGTGTACAAAGCAAAGAAGTTTTGAGTATTGAACCATTCACTGAGATCTTTAGAAGACGACACATACCACAAACACACCAGTACTCTGTGTTCCTTCCAGTACATTCAAGCTCTGGAAATGCAACCCAAAAAAAAAAAAATCACCTATGGTGACGATATTACAGATTATATAAGCTTTCCTCTGATGTTCAGAAGGTGTAGAAAGGGTTGGCATAGTAGGCATAGTCAGGCTGATCTCTCACAGCATGCTGCCGCTTCAGTTTGAAGTCCTCAGTAAAGAGCCTGGAAGAATTATTTCTGGCCAGTCCAATCATAGTGTCTTAGATGTGCTGATGAATGGTGTTGCTACACAAAGCCTCCAAGTTCAGAAGCAACCTTGAAATGTCTGTTTCCAGTGCTATCAAAGATGGGAAGTATTGTAAAGCTAATGTTACTCATATAAAGATGAACAGCAGGAACATCAGTGATAATATGAGTGTGCTGAAGCTGTACCTGGGCAGTGGGAAAGGCAGGGAGTTAAAAAGAAAGAGACAGTCAGTTCCAGAAGATGGTCTGGATGAATTTTTTCTTTTATTGTCTGCTGGTTTTTTAAATTTTTAATTGGCGAGGAAGAGGGGTCATATTCTGATACCAGGAGCCTTCCGGAAGTCAAGAAATGTCATATACAAAGTGAGTCAGTGTAGGTTTTTTATTTTATTGGAAAAACTATCAGCCACTAAGTTGATTTATTAGATAAACATTTATGGACATTATACAGAGGGTAACAAACTATGTAATAGGTATTTTTTTTCCCACTGCACGTGAAATATTTTACACAGAAAAAATGTGACTGCAGTCACTTTCTTTGTGTTTGAAATTAAATAGAGATGGGAAGAGTCAGAGCACTTGTAAAAACAAATGATACAACATGTTTTTCAGCTGTATTAGGATAACTGCATTGCTGTATTGGGGAAAAAAACCCAACATTCTTCACCTAGTAAGCCCATATAGGTTACTCCAGGATACCACTAACCTCTGCAAATGTTCACACTGAGGTCCCCATAGAAAGATTAAATTTTGTTTTCATAAGAAGTTATTGCTACTAGATTTTATGTGCCCAGTAACTTGCAGTTCTTGTAGCCTCATGGTGCTTTCAGCAGATGAGTTAAGTTCTTGGAGTTTTTTTAGTTGGTTTTTTTTTCGGAAGCTGCCCTTGCAACACCTAAATCCCCAGAATCACGGCAATATTCTCCTTTATTCCAGCATGGCTTCCTGCTTATCTGAGCACCGGAGCTTAGTATTCAATACTCCTCTGGTGTCACAGCTGAGGAACCTTCTTTTGGTAGTTAACAGGGTCAAATTGACTGCCTGAATTGATTCACAGACTTTATCCAAGACAGCATTATGTGTTTGCACTGAAATAGACAGTGGGCACAAGTTCTTGTTTAAACCTTCTAAGTTGTTTACATGTGTTTCTAACTCAGCCTTGGACTAAGATTTTGAGTTCTTGTCTGTCTGTCACCATAAATCTTCAGTGATTCTGCTTAAATCCAAGCACTCACTCTGGATTTTGAAGAGGTTTAAATGGATGCAGACTTTTCAGTGTTATCTTGTTTGGGGTTTTTTCCACCTGGAAAATAAAATAAGCAGACGGAATCTCAAGTCTTTTGAGAACAACTGCAGGGAAGTTTTCCGTGGGTGTGCAAAAACGAGCTAGAGGACAATTTGTAATTTATTGCTACACTGCTGAGTCTGAAGTAATTGTGCCACTCCTGAGCAGTGTGAGGAGGCTGGGTGAAAGCACACATTAACATGAGAACGTTACTAGAAAAAAAGTGTGATGTCAAGCTGGCTGGTTCCCACAAAAATTGCTGATGTGGAAATAATAGAAAAATTGTAATTTTTCTGGACGATGTTAAACTATGTATGGCTTAACATATTAAAGATAAATATATTTACACCTTTTCTGGTTAGAAACCTGTGTTAATGGATGTGAATACATTAAGAATTATTTGTGTATTGCCAGCCAAAGTATTCTGACATAATTATAGCACTCTGTGGTCTTTCTTAATGGATAGTGTTAATTTTGGAGCCTATCTGGGTTTGCAGAAATTACTCACTGTATTAATAGGTGCCAGCTGTGAGATAAGCCACTGACAGCTTCTTAAAAATACTGTTGTTCTTTCACACTGACTTCATGTAAAGCTAATCATTGCACAGTTTTGCATTTGTTGCCGAAAGCTAAAAAGAAAACCACCCCTTCACTTTATTATTGTAAATATTTAACTGATGAAGTATAAAATATTCTCCAGCTTGCTCTTGTTCTAAGCCAGAAGAAATAGTCATTTAAAAATAATCATTCTTTTCTGCTACATTTGTTTGAGGAAAAAAATATGGTAGGGTGTCTTTTACTGATCCTACAGCTTCATGGGGAATTTCTCCTGGAATTTTTTTACGTGTAAAATCACCTGAAGAAAAAGATTTAATGCAAGTACTTCTGAAGCACAAAAGGTGATTGATCTCGCAGTTTCATGATCACTTTCTACAAGCTAATTGTAGACTGTCCCCCAAAAGTGTTCTACCCTTTTCTGCCCAGGGGTCCATTCTTGCCTCTCCCCTGCCTTGGCTGCCATAGGAACAGAGCAGGGCATGGTGAGCTGGATCAGCTTGCCAGGCTGACTGTCACTGCTCTGCTGGATTTTCTGCAGAGTTCATTTTCTCTGCTCTGATCTGTGAGCTAGTCCGGCTCAGCCCACAGCTGTTTGATTGGAAGCAGCAGGAGTTTGTAACCAGAGGCAAGGAGAGAGCTGGACTGTTCTTTATAGGCTGCGGTGAGTCAGCCTTCATTGCACACATCACAAGTCAGCAGTACAAAAACAGGTAACCTGAGCAATAAGACAGCATTGGAGGTTGCCCTGAAAACCACTCAAAAACCCAAACTGTCCTAACGTCAAAAAGGACAGGAATCTGACCTGTGATCAAAAGACAGAAAAGCCTCCAAACAGGTGACTTACTGGGAAGCAAAAAGCTTTGTAGATGATCACTTATTTAACAGCAGACATTTAAGTGGTACTTCACAGGTAGAGGACTTGGTTCCTGACACTCACAGCCTAAACATACATTGCAAGATGGAGGCACAAAGACCAGGCTACATCCTGGGGTTGCAGTCTTGAGGGTTCAGGCCCTAAATTAAATAATTTAACATGACAGTGGGAGAAGTGGCCCAAGTCAGTGACCAAACACATCTGCTTAACTTACAAAACTACTATCTCACAGCTTGCTGACATGAGAAGCTAAGGCCCTGCATTCCCAGGGTTAATCCTGACCATGTGGCTCCACTTTTTCCCATTCTCTTGCCTCTGGCACTGTCTGACCCATTGGTGAGCCAGGTCAGCTCTCTTAAACTAGCTTTCTGCCAGCTCAGACAGTGGATCCCACAATTCTGGGGCTATGTGAGCACTAACAAGAAAGATTGGCAGAGTGGAAACTATCCTCCTGGGGGCAGCCAGGCATCTGAGTGCCTTGGCTCTAATGGGAGCCCTCCCAACATTTCTCCAAAGAGCTAATTACTTGCATTCAGTTTATAGCACTAGTGACAGCAAACATATGTCTAGTTATTTTTCACTTTAAAAAATCATGGGATCACAGAATAATTCAGGTTAGAAGGCATCTCAGGAGGTCTCTAGTCCAATCTTCTGCTCAAAGCAGGGTCAGCTTTGAAGTCAGACTGGGTTGCTCAGAGCTTTGTCCTTTCTCACCTCTCTTTATTTTAGAAGTTGCACAGTTTATATAAAGTTTGTGAGATTTTTCCAGGGGAAATGCCTTTCCTCTGTCACAAGAACATCTAACATAGCTTTAGCAGAGAACAAAACTATTAAAAATGACCACTGTTCTTCTTTGAGCTGCTCAGGTGTAGGCAGAAGAACACTCTGCAAATGCCTCCATGAAACAGCGCACTGGCACACCCATAGCCTTCTCTGTTGGGAGCCATCAGTTCTTAAGTACCATTTCTTACGGTCTGCTGAGAGAGTTACAAACTCCTACCCCAGGACCTGTGACTTTCCCCTAACCATTTCAGTCTGAATGAGGCACATGAGCAAAGCCTTCTGCTCACCCTTTTTAACATGGAGTGATTTCATTCTGATCTTGGAGGTGGATGTTGGGCTCAGCTGGTGGGTACTAGGGCACAGGAGTTTTTCCTGGGGAAGACGTGGGTGACTGTGAACTGCGGGGAGGATAACTCTTCAACCTAGCACAACCAGATCTAGAAAAGGGCATCTGTCCATAGTTTGGGACGCACAGTTGTATCTTCTTCTTGAAAACTAACTTGAGATTTTTTTGTAAAAAAGCTACTTAGAAAGAGCATTACATGGGTAGAAAAAGCCAGCTACCCAAAAGTTAGAAGATGCCAGCTGACTATATGACCTTGATTCGGTCCCCTGCACAAAGTGCATTATGCAGTATCAGCACGTATAGTTCCTCCATGGGGTCTCTGACTGGTTCAGTGCAGAATACAGATGAAAAAGGAGTAATAAGGGGATCTTAAACTTGACACTTTAGAACATTAAAAAACTTCACCTTGGACCTTATATCCCAATTAACATTCCTGTAATGTAGTGAGTTACATGCAATATGCATGATTTCTGTAAAGACACCTGGATGTACCTTGGACCAGGTTACCACCTGAAAGAAAAGTAAAAGTGCTTTGAAAAAGACTGAAAAAGAAAATTATTAATGATGAGATTTGACTTTCCCTCCTTTTACAGTGCATGTTAACTTTGGAGTTACAAGGTCACGTTAAATAATGTGTGTAGGAAATAATAAATCAGTTTATCATAGCAAATGAAACCAAATATGACCGAGTTTGGATGTGACCCTGTGAACAGTCACATGGCGAGAAAATGCAGGCAGCTGCCTGCAAATAACCCTTAATCCTCCCAGTGGCAAACTGACAAGAGAATGGCCTAAGGCTTCCGAGAGCCAGACCCTGTGCATTTCAGGAGGAGCAACACTGAGGAAGCTGGGATGAGACAGAAAGCTAAGAGGGGAGCTCACATACAGTGGCACCATTTGGTACTAAAGCTGCCTTTTTTCCAACTCTCTTCAATTCTTCAGCTTTTTAAAGTTATTATTTTCCTTTTTTCTTTCTCATTCCAGAGTCTGAAATAAATTCTGGAAGACAATACATGCATAACACCAGCCACATAAAAATTTTTAGATGTTTAGGAATCACAGTTTTTTTCAGGTAAAATTTCTTGTCCTCCTGTGATTCTTGTGAAAGGCCAAGAAATCTCTGCCCTTCACTGAGATCAGCAGCACAGCTGTCTAGTCCTCTGGCCCTTTACTACTTCATGTTGCCTTAGTGGATGAGCTACAAAGTCCTGATCTTTTGGCTGTTATTTGATTCCATAATTCCTATAAAGAAAATGGCCAATTATAACATGTTGGTAGCAACACACACTGGATGAAAAAGTACAGTGGGAAGGTGAACAGGAGGTTTCCCACTGATTTGGTGTGATCAAGATTTAAATCACTGGTTTTTAAAAACACTAAATGACCATACAATAAAAGAGCCAAAAGGTGCCTGCATTTAATCAGAAAAACACACAAAAAAGAAACATCGTAAAATATGAAAACCCTTTTGACATAAATAAGGTGTCTTTAGAGATACTATTTTAGCTCAGATCAAGTGTTTGTCAATTAAGAGCATTAACTGGGGACACAGTCATCCTAACTGGCATATGCATTCATCCATGGACGTAGCCTGGAGGGGTGGTGATCAATTATTCAGCAAGGCGTTTTATGCTGCCTCCACCTTTCATAGCACATCATCTGCTAGATTGTGATCAGCAGCAAATATCTGAACAGCAGCAAATGAGAAAACAATGAATATTCTTTGGTTGAAGTTAAGTGAGATTTTAATTTCCTCAGTAAAAATTCTCCTCAGTCACTAGGTTATGGAAGATGGTGGTTCCCCATTCTCCAAGTATCCCATATGTTTAGCATTCAACCCCCTCAGAATAATGCCTCTTCCATCACATTTATTGTCACCTCCTCCTCCCCCAGATCTTTGCTGTTGGTCCAGCAGCATATTGATAGAGAACAGCTCTCCCTGTGTGCTTTTCCAGTTTTGAAGCTGCCTAAGACTGCAGTCAGAAATGTTGCTCTGGCTAAAGGTGATGGAGGTAAAGAGGTCACTGCTCCACACACTCATCAGTTTCTTCCCCATCCTTCTCATCTACCTCCAGCTCAGTTCTCTTGGGTCAGCCCAAAGCAAACTATGCCACCAAAACCCTGTCCATTTTCTGTTGGATCAGGGGAGCTGATTCACCCTGAAGTTGCATAATCCCTCAATGTGACACAAGGAAGAGAACAGGGACACACGTGGGAGTGGGGACATGAAGACAGAAAGACTGCCATCTTTGTTGGCAGCCCACAGTTGTACCAGATTAAATGCAGCGTGAACCACTCTTGGAGATGAATATGTTGACCACTATCTCTCTACTGGGGAAAATACAGTATTATAAAATAACAGGTAACATAAGATCCTTCCCACTTCTTTTGGCTTTTTTAGTTTGGCTTTCATTGGCTTTTCCCTTGCTGGGGCTGGAGTCAGAGTTCATGCACTTCAGAAATGAGATACATGTAAAAATACCTTCAAACTAAAGTTTTTGTTTTTTTTTTTTTTCTTAAGGTATCACTAACACGTGCCTGGATGGATCAATTCAGGACTCCCCCTCTCTTTTTAAGTTATTTATACTTCACACCCTTGCCTTTTAGCACTAGGTAGGTTCTACTTTTTTTCTTTTTTTGTGTAGCAAATAGCTATTTTTGCCTCATAACAGGAAAAACATACCAGAGGCCATTATAAAACAATCAAGATTGTTAATCTTATTCTTCTCCTGTGGAAGCTGCTTTGTGTTTCTGTTGCTCCAGGGCATCCATCTCTTAGAAGTGCATATTCAGCGTTTTCCCCCTTGTATTTCTTGTTGTCATGGGTAATATCAGGTATGGAGTAGGAGAAGTGAGTGAAATTGCGGTATCTCTTCATCTCTCTCACTCCCTCCTAGGAGGTTAGGGATAAGAGCATCATGATTTGGGAGGCAGTATTTCAGCTGATCTTCCTGTGGGCAATTATTGTATCTGCATTGTCTATGTGCATTTGCTTAGCATCTTGAAAAGGCCTGGCTAATTGTAAACTGACATCAATATTTGGAAAAGAAAATGCTTTCTACTATGAAACAAAATGGAACTGGTAGTTCGGTAAGGAGCTCAGTAGCTCTGTAAGAAGTAAACTGTGCCATTCATACTTTTGAGTTAATAATCAGACCTAAATCTAAACCCAAATAATCAAACCTATCAGGTAACTAAACGATGTCGTGGGTGGAATTAGACACTTAAAGACATAATTCACAAGAAAACATCTTGGTCACAAAGGTGCCTCAGTATGCCTAATTTTCACTGAAAAAAAGTGTCACCTAATTTCCAGTATCCCTTAAGTCAAATATAACAATCACTGGAAACTGGCAAAGGATGGACAGCTAGGCTGGCTCTAAGTCCATCCATTGCCCAAACATTTTCTGATCATAATAAAGAGCTCTGGGTTTGTGTGAAATATTTGAATGTGCCTGCCATCACTTTAAAACTTGTGTCTATGCCTGTTCAGTAGGAAGGGTTTGGGGAGAAGCAGCAAGCAAAAACTAAGAGGGATGGGGATGTGACACCATTCTTGATCAAAGCTTCTGAAGTGGGATGGGCCAGAGAAGAGAGCATCTCTGCTGTGGAAAGGTCAAACTGCAGGATAACTGAGAAGACTGGACAGCCCTGCTGGAAAACCCTGCTGCTTGGCAGTATGCCTGGAAAATAACATTTGCCGTGAAACGGAGGGGAAGTGTCTCCTTTAGAAGGAAGGCTTGAGGCTCTACCACCAAATCCCTGCTGTACTAGGGACTGCATTCCCCGCTCTCACACCAACCGCAGCCAAGTTCATTCTGCTACAAACAAGACATCCCCTGGCACTAGACCATATATTAGTATTCTTAGACGTTTTATAGGCTCTTTCCACCGCCTTCAAAGCCACTAGGCCAAGTTCTTTTGATGCCTGTCCTTAAGCACGCACAAGGCACTGGCAGGGTATTCCTTATCCCTGGCCATTTTGCCAGTGAGAGACTGCTGTACAGCAGCTCCTCTCCACAGCCTCCGCAGGTCTCTTCCTGGATCCACTTCAGATCACAGTTGTTAATACTGAAAACAAATGACATTTCTATGGCCTTTGATGGGCTCTACAGCCCTTCAGCCCACAGTGCAGTCACCTCTGCTAGCACAGGGCAGGAGCCAGGGATGGTGGGTGAACCTACAGCTCTACCACACTGCTCTGTAAACCACTGTTTGATTTTCTTTCCTGTATCTTCTACAATATGGTGTAACGCACCATTGTGAAAGGGGATTATTAAATAAATAAAAGCTGGCAATGAGCAGCCTCCTCTTAAGCAGGAAACTGTGTGTCATCGAGCTTCTCACTTATGTCAGGGAACAGAGGAGTGAAGGAGAGGTGATAATGACAGGGGCTGCCTCCAGGGAGGGAGGTGGAGACAGCAGTAGAGGAGGTGGAGACCTCAGATTGTGGCGAAGGGAGAAAAGGAATACAGTACAGTCAAATGAATATGGTGGAAATAGATAAAGGTCAAGCAAAAGAAGTATTTATCAGAAATGAAACAAAGTAGAACACCAAAACCTTCAGAGGAAAGGACAAAAAGTATGAAAACATTCTCATCAAAATTCCTAAAATAGGCACATTAGCACACTCAGAGAAGGAAAAAAATAACAGGGAGGCTTCGATCTTGTCTATCTCTTTCTCTAATCTAGCCAGCAGCGTGCCCGCATTCCCATGCAACGTGACTATAATTACAAGCTGTGATCTATCAAAGCAGGACCTGGAAATTTTCTTTGTATTACCCTGCAAACATAAGGGGAAAGCTGCAAAATTGTTAAAGCATTGACTCTTCTCATCTAGCCACGTTATTATTTAGCACCATGATTCTCTACTTAATGAGAGTGGCTGGGTTTCCAGTGAGTAGGACTTGATAGTATCACACAATTAGATAAGAAATGTAATGAGCATGACCAACACCTCACTTAGGTTTACTGTCTCATGGTGTCTAATGGAAATTGCTTGTACTTGCCTCCACTTCAAATGATGATCCCACACAAGGCTCTCTTTCAAATTAACAAAAAGTCTTGAAGTGTAAGAACACATTTAAAGAACCCTTTTTTTCAGTTTTGTCACTTATTTGTGCTCAGGAGTCTGTTTCTCATTCTTTCCCCCACATGCTGATACACCCCATGCTGACAGACTGAAGGGGTTGAACTCAAATGAGCCCTGAAAATTTGTGTTTCAGCTTTGGCATTTACTATGTTGGCAATGGACATCTCCCCCCTACCACTTCACCAGAGCACCAGCCTCCTGCTGTGAAGGAGTATAAACCCAGGCACAGACAGGATTGCCCTCAATCTAAGAACACTGAAGTATTTTATAAATGTGGTATTTGACCTTGTTAGTGATGGGAGGTTATTGATAGTTAGAGGAGCATCACAGCTAGAGGCATAATGGAGCTTGTTGGGTGCTGTGGGAAATACAGTCTATGGCCCCAGGCTTCAACATAGCCCTGAAAGACAGAGGACCGTTATTAGCTTTGAAGACCTTATAACTTGCCTCTAAGGAGAAGAGAGTCTTGTTTTGCTAGACAGGGGCTTTGAAGATAAAAAACCAAAGCAACAAAACTGAAAACACCCCCCCTCAAACAAACATCCCCCCTCCCAAAACCAACAAAAAACCCAACCAACCCAGCTTTAAAGGATCTCTTCCTGAAATATTAAAGTGCCTGTGAACCAAGCATTACCAAACCTACCATTCTCTGGAAAATAATCTACTGAAAGGGTAGATCAGCCAGGAAAAAATGGTCAGGTGTGTGACACCAGATTTAGGGGTTTCAGTCTCATTTTCATCCACAAATCTTTTATTAAAATATTCTGCTTTGGAGATGTGCTTACTTACTGATCATCTTGCCATTGTCCCCATAGGACAAAGACGCGTAAGCCTTGAGCACAGGTCAGTTTGAATGGTGAAATCACTGTGATGAGCAGAGGGTAGGAGCCCATGCCAGCGTGGAAGAACCATGGGGAGAAGCAAGCGCTGAGCAGAAGGTGCTTGCAGAGGTCATCAGAGGTAACTGATTAGCTCAGGAACAGCCAGGAAAGGAAGAGCTATTCTTATGCCCATTCAATATTCAGCAGTATCAGATGAAAAGCCAAGACAGCTGGTGTCCTACGTGATGCTTGTTATTCACACGTTTTACAAGCATATTTTCCATTCCACTATCCAAGGTTTTAAAGACAGTATTGAATGGTATTGCATTCATGATGGATCTGCAGAACCCTGCTTAGCACATCTCATCAGTTTGTCTCTGAGCTACTGGGAACAGTTTTCCCCAACAATTTTCACTCAGGTTACAGTAGTAGCATTTAAGCCATGTTGTTACTATGTCACAATATTACAAATCTTAAACAAGTTCAAGATAAATGATGTCTACTACCTCTCTTTCACATGTAAAATCTGTACCCTTGTACAGAAAGACATCAGATTGATTACAGTCCATATTGATTTTTACTTCTCATCCCTTTGCTCAATAATTTTGTTCTAGGATTTTTTTTAACCATGGGTCTAAAATTCTGCAGCTCCCAGAATCTGAGTGTATACTTGTAAATGCAAATTCTCAAAGAGAACCCCTAAAATTGCTTAATACTGTCTGCAGATACTCTGAGAGGCCCAGCCATTTTAACAACGTCTAACTGATCTAAGCATTCCCTACCCCTTTCTTTCCCAGCTGCAGCTTGCACTCTGGTAGATGGTTGCTAGCATTAGGTTTGACTTTATTAGTGAGGGCTGATTCCACTAGGGCTGAAACATCTCTGCCTTTGCTGCTGCTGCTGCACCAAGAACCTCTCCCTGTTGAAGGGTGGATCAATTTGCTCCCTTGCTTTACCCTTTGTATGAACATGATCCTCTTGTCTTGTTATTCATACACCACTCATTACTGTTTCTCATGTGATTGGCTGATTTTTTAATTTTGCTTCTGTATCCATGTGCTAATTGCACTGAGTAAACTGACCTAGGTTCCCCTTTTCTTTTTCTGTTTTAATACTGTTGAAGAGTTCATGGTTAAGTTTCACTCTGTATTTTATTCCACTTCAGGGTAGTCTGCAATAACGCCTTTATCACAACTTCTTTGAGGAACTGTTTTTTTTGCTTTTGACTCCTTCCCATGAGCTCTGAGTTTTCATCTCTTACTGCTTCAGTTCTGCTGTCACACTTCTGAAAATTAATGAGACTAATAGCAGTTCTACTAAGTGAAACTTAAGCCACTGTCTTTGAATGAGAAAAACAGGTTGGGAGACCAGTAAGAGTGAATGATCAGTTGTGTGGGATTTCTCCTCAGCAAGGTGGCTTCTTTACTTCATAAGACTTTCCTGTTTCTTAACAAACTATTCATGCCATATAAATGAGAGCAGCCTACTGAGGCTCCTCCCAGTCCCCCAGTTCCCTCCTGTGATTCAAATTTGAGTTGAAATGCAATTTCCCTAAACCAGTAGTCAGCTGTAGTGAACATTCAGGAAGAGTCTGAGTATGGATCTACAGAAATATAAATCAAAATACAGAATAACTATCTGCGAGTTGGCTTATTAAAAGGGACAATTAGCTAATTTTTATTTATAAGTGAATTAAAGTACAATAAATGAACTGAGTGAGCTTAAGACAGTGTCTTTGAAATCATATTCCCCACCACACTGTTTTCTATTTTAGAAATAAAGGTATGTTTCTACAGCGAGTATTTGTGCTAAACATCAGCAGATCCTCACAGTCAACTCTTAAACCTTTGAAAAGGAGGGGGATGGGAAGAAAGGAAAAAAATAATGGAACAGCTAATAAACCTTTTAAGATAGCAACAGCAAAAAATACTGCCTATCATAATACTGTGGCACAAAATACATCTTTTAAAACCAGTTATCAATGAACAATGCACTCATCACTCAGACTGGAGGCGTGTATGGAACTCATACTTGAGTATTCTCCAAAGGAATATGTCTAGACATTTGAAATATAGTTTATTGGCTTCTCTCATCAGCTGAAGCCTAAGTATGATACATCTGTCATCAAACATGGCAGCAAACATTAGCCTGTGTGATTCATTGCTGTTTTTGCTATAATTCAGTTAATGATGACCATATATATTTTAATCATCTCAGTGAATTTAATTTAACTCATTCATATTATGTCAAGGAACTGTAACAATTGTACTGCCACATGAGAGAGAAACAGAGATGGCAGAGGAAAGTTTCCAGACAGCAAATTTTGGAATTAATTTCTTGTTCCTTATTCATTATTAATACAAGTAATTTTAGGCCAAAACATAGGATGAACTTTTATTATTAGTTGCTCACTTCAGCTTGCTAGGGTTCTGTCCATTTTTAAACATTTTCTATTTTTCTGGTTAATTAAAAATTTAAAAAATAGATAGGCTAAATGTGACAGAAGATAACTGAACCTCTCACATTATTAGCAGTTTATTGAAGGAAAAAGAACCCAAATAAGCAAAGTCTCCTTCAGTTGTAAACCCAGGCCTTTATTTAGACACTAAATTTAGTCGATGACAATAAAAGTGGAAAATCAATTGAACAGAATAATTAAATGAATGGCATATCTGGAAAGCAATGTGTTGGGTTTTTTAAAGAAAGTGTCTTGCAGGTAAATTGTAGTTACAATGAGACACCCTGAAGCTGGTCTGCAGGCTGGATAGGTGCATAAAAATCCACAGAACAGAAATCTTTCCATCTGATAAAGTCAGAAATCTAGGGAGGAAACCGTCATCACAGGCAGAAGAACAGATGGCAAGTTATGATTCAGGAAAAAAAACCCTCAGCATAAATCACACAAATGTTGAAGTGAATAGAGCTAGAAGGACTTTGTCATCCAGACAATTGGAAGAACTGGGGAAAGTGCTAAACAATAACAATCCCATGAGGGAAGGAGGGACAGGAGAGCAGGGAAGTGAGTTTAAGATACACTGGTTTTCAGAAGCATCATTAGGTCATAGAAGTTATTTATTGGCTAAAGAGCTCTTGAACAGTAACTGCTGACACAAAGGATAGATGGGAAGCCATTTGTGACTTTCTTTTTCAAAAAAAGCTGAGCCGCATCCACCTTTGCCAAATTGCTGTGAGGTTTAGCACCTGAGAAAATCAGATAACTGAGTTCAGAGTTGGATGTGAAAAACAAGCCTTCACTGCAATATGCAAAATCACTCACTTCCTATAAAAGCCTTCTTTAAATAGAGGGGAATTAATGTTACATATGACTGTGTGTGTTGGTAGTTGACCTTTTTTGCTCCCATTTGCCCCTTATTCTGATGCTGGTCTTTGCTCTACCAATATTCTTAGTCTCACTTGCCAATTTTTTTTTTTTTTTTCCACTTTTGAAGCTCTCCTTCCTCTCCTCCTAAGCATAATACATCCTTTTAATTTCCACAAAGCCACTCTGCTGTCTGCATTCAAGGCTCTCATGTAAGAATTAATTTCACCTAGGTAAAAAAATGTTTACAGTAAATAGTTCTACTAACAGACAGGTGTCATTGTTCCCCAGGAGAAGCCAGTTGAAGCATGAAGATAACGTGAAGCTGTAGGGAGTCCCATTTGCATTAATATAAACCGTGTTACACTTCTACATGACTGAAATAAAATCTTTGCAGTTAGAATTTACACCTATGTACTCCAGACAGCCACATTCAATTTAATCCTCATAAACTCTGATCTAAAGTA
Source organism: Coracias cyanogaster (assembly GCA_033124195.1). Classification (NCBI taxonomy): domain Eukaryota; kingdom Metazoa; phylum Chordata; class Aves; order Coraciiformes; family Coraciidae; genus Coracias; species Coracias cyanogaster. Next base: position 25,534 of record JAVSBS010000573.1, on the reverse strand, counting down.
CTGTTAAGAGGGGAATCTGTAGAAAGAAACCTGAAAATGTTTGGCATAACTGATATACATTTATTCTGGATGGACATTTGGCCTACTCCCTTCTTGCCCTGCCTACCACCTTCCCTCCCGCTCTGGCTCTCAGCCCCTAGGAGCGGTGAAGTTGCACCCAGAGAATGCTGTTGTAAGAATTACTGATTGCCCTGTTGTCAAGGTTTACGGTTGGTCTGCTAGACCTATAACAGACACTCTCTGTTAACCCCTCTTTCCCCTCCAAAAAGGAGAAGAAAAAGGCAATAAGGGAGAGAGACTTATGGACTACTGTTGGCCCCCCTCCCAAATGGGAGAAAAAGGGAATGAGAGAAAGACTTACAGATTAGAGAAGAAAAATAAAACAGCTTTAATGAAGATAATAATAATAATGAGATATATATCAATATATACAAAACCAGTATTGAACCCAACCCCTCTGATGGCAATTACACCACTGTCACCACTGAGGCTGTAGCAGGCACTGGGGAAGTCCCAGACTGAGCTCAGCAGCTGACGGGAACAGGGTTCAGGAGCTGAATGCTGGAACTGGATTCAGGAACACATGAATCGAATCGGGACTGAAGGCAGAATGGATGGATTCCTCCTCAGATGCTGGAAGAGAAGGAGTGAGACCCTTGTGATCCCTCAGCTTTATACTATGATGTGTATGGAATGCGATACCTCGCTGGTCAGTTTAGGGTCACCTGTCCTGGCCGCTCCTCCCTGCAGGTGCGGCCTTTCACTTTCTGCACCCCCCAATGTGGTACACAAGAGTCAGCAGTGACCTTGGTC
>JAVSBS010000572.1:20547-38596 GCA_033124195.1 Coracias cyanogaster | reverse complement strand
TGTTTTCGTACAAGTACTAAGTCAGTCCCTGCTCTTTACAGCTTCAGCTGTAAAGAATTTTGTCAGAACTTTGTAATTCTTTCTAACATCTATCTAGCACAACAATTCCCCCAAAATCCATTTTAAAGAAGTCACTCTTTTTTTTTTTTTTTAATTACTTTGCAGACAAATCTACTATGGATATGCCTGTGAAATTCACAGGAGAATTCTAATTTACATGGAAGCATCTTACCTTCCCATTGTGACTGATCTCATAACCTTCTGGCTTAAATTCATGAGACCTGATGAGCAGCTTCAGATTATACCTTTCAAACAGCTTGGCAGTGACATCAGGACCAAAGTAACAACCTCCTCCTCGACACTTGTTTGGTGTACAACCTTTTTGGCTTCTTGGATCACTCCACAGAATGTCAAGGATCTACAAATAGCAAACTCAAGCAAATGAGGACTGATAGTAGGCAAGGACTGGCACGCTATGGCTGTCTAAAGTACTGGCCATAGCAAAAGCCTCTGTGGAGAAACGATACCTGAGCTAACAAGTAGGTCTTGCATTTTCTTCTCTTCAGGAGGGCATTCTTTTGGGCCAAAACTTCTGTTTAACTTTTCTTTATCCAAAATCTAGGTAATGTTTTTAAACTTTTTTTTCAGTTGAAATATCATTTCAGAAATGCACCTCTTACAGCTGAGGTTTCCAGACTCAGGCAGGTAGATCAGGAATAGGACCTGGGCTATTTCAAAGAGAGCAAAAGCTGTCTTCTTCACATGCAGGTGTGAGAGGCATTTTCTATTTCCCAGCACAGGCCTGATAACCACTTGGGTTGGTAGTTTTACCTAAACAAAGCTCGGGTAAGTGCCTGCTCTAAACATGACAAAAGTTGCCTTTGGCATTATTGTCTTGGGTTAGCTCACGTTTCAAAACAAGATTTTACATATTAGCATTTTAACAGGATTCAGACTGGAGGATGAATTATCATAATTTAAAGTCACCTAACCTTGTAATTCTAGTCTGTAGCAAACACTAGGCAAAATGCATTTGTTTAAACTTCACTGGAAAAGGTTTACTCTAACACGTTCCACTTCACATTGGTGAGTGTGGCTCGGTGGACGCTTGGTTAGCTGGAGGGGTGTCAGATGGGGGGGCAGGGGGGTGCTTGTTGCCATGATGTTAGTTTGTGGGTCAGAGAGGTAGCTTGGGAAATCACATTCTCAGAGACAGATTTTCTTCTCGAAAAGCAAAAGAAAACTGTCTGCCCCTTAAACAGCTGTCTGAAGAGAAGTTCAGAAAAACAAACTTACATAAACCTCAATTTTCAGCTTCTAAATTGCTGTGCAAATTAAGCTTTTCAAATTGTCACAATTTATTAAATTACAGTATGACAAGAGCTCCACATTGCTACTAATATTCAAGAGCAAATGAACAGCCAGAGGAGAAAAACTTCCCACTCTTGAGTGATCAGCATGTCGGTCTCAGGAGCTGGGGTTTTTTGGACAGTATAAGCATTCAGCTGCCAAAACCACAGCCAAAAATAGGTGCTCACTATCACCAACAATTGCAAAGTCTGACCTAATTTAAAGTGACGTCCACGTATGTACCAACAGATCCAACCACATGAGGGCGCGCAAATACATTTCATACTGCGCAGTTCCCCCCTCCTAACAGCTAAAAAAACACTGAGTAAATGAGTTGTACTTATAAGGTATAAAATCACAAGCCTTTGTTACCAGGTCTACAAAGAGTATCCAAATAACGAATAGCTGGCTAGTATACTCCCAAGAATGATGGGTTTCTTATTAAGAGACTGTTCTCTCGAACTCAAGCATGCTGCCTGAACAGAGCACCTGCGGGTTTTGCGTGGGGGGGGTTCGCTATCAGTCTGTCTTTGGTTTCACCTACTTGTTTCCATTCCTTCAGGGCGGGGTCAGGAGGCAAATCTGGGCCTGAAGGCGCAGTAGAGCCCAATGAAGAGATGTGTTGTGCATTCCCTGAAACATTCTGTTTGGCGATGTGCTTACTGGGTCTGGCTGTGGGAATTCTCTCCTTCACTTGCTCCTGTCTGTCTCTCACTGACTTCGGTGGCCGCATCAAAGATTTCAACTTAAAAAAAAAAAAAAAAGTAAATTGAAAGAGTTGCCAGAACATAAAGATGATACAGAGATGTCAGCTGAAAGGCACATCCGTCCCCGTTTCCTGGACTCGGTATTAAACTCTCATGAAGTCCTGAACTCCCAGGTTTGGTGGAAGCTGCAGGTGTTTGGCACTTGCAGAAATCTTGCTTTACATCTATCAGCAATTAGCCTCTTCAGAGCTGCTCTCACACTCTTACCCAGACACACAGGCTCATTCCAAGCCACAGGCAATCGTAAGGTGTCATTATAAAGCAAGTATGGTCTGGCCTCAGGTATGATACTTCAATGTCCAGCTTCACTAGAAACTGAAAATATACATGTACTGAAAATGAAACTGCATTCACTGCTGTTCTGATATAGTAGCATGCTGGTAGGTTAATTTTGCTAAAATGAATGGAATATCAGGAGGATAACTGAAATTGATGAAGTCTCTTTTTTATGGAGGCTCTTTTACTGTTAAATTGACCTCCTCCAATATGCATGGGCACTTGCTTTTTTGGAGCTGTGTGCTATGGCTCCATGAATGCCCATTAATACAGACTCTTCTCCAGGGATTATCTTCTCATTTGAAATTTTCTCATATTAGCTCTGGACACAAATGCCCCAAAACAGCCTCTTAATTCTACTCTTTAACAAAGAAAAGAACTGATGCAAAACAAAATGCAAAACACTGGGCTATTCCCCAGTGCACTGACCAGTACTTGACACCTGCCAGTTGCCAACTTTACCAATTAAAATGCATCCGTTGGCCTTGAGTAATAGCATCCTGAGTTGTGGCTCACCCATCTCTCATTAGCAAGGCACCAACTTTGACCTGTTGATTCTGCATTTCACTGATGCCGCATCAGTAACACGCTGAGCCCAGCCCAGGTAGAAGTGTGGGCAGAACTCAGCTCACAATTAAGAGACCTATATCTGTAGTTAGGAAGCCACTTCTAGTGTACAGTGGTACAGCCAATGGAGCCTAGACTTCCATGCCCAGAAGTACCTGTTGCCCTTTTTCACATCTTTCAGAAACAGAGATACACCTGACTGTCCTGTAAAGCTTTTTTTTCTGCATTAGGAAACATGAGGATGAGAGAATGGCTCTAGATTCCACAGACACTAATGACAAGCTACACAAGGTTTCTTAAACATGTGTATCTTGTGCCATCTGGGATGCTCTACCATGTCTGCGAATGAGTGTGAAGTGGGCAGATATGAATCAGACCTAAAGGAGACCAGTGGAAGAGACCTGCAAAAGAGACCTGCGAAAAAGACTTTCTCCAGAGGCAGGCAGAGGCCAGAGGGGACATTCCTAAGATATGGGACACTTCCATGAACACCACTGAAGACCTATGCCTGAGCAATGATAAGACCTGGATCTCCACCAGCTCTTCATCAATTATAAGGAGCCTAAGCAGCCTGATCACAAGCAGACATCTTGATTTAGTTGTCCAAATTGAGACCAAATCCCACATAATTTTCCACTGATTTGAAAGAGCTGTGTTTGCTCATCATTTCAGGAAAATAAAAAGAGAACATTTCTGTCTTCTAAATCCCTGAAAAGCAGTAGTCTCTGTTTTCTTAAGGCCAGGTCTTGAAGTTTGATCCTGCTGGAAAGGCTCTCCCACACGTGCAAAGCTCAGCTGCTGCCAAGAGAGTGCCTTACAGAACTTCCCACACACAACAGATGGCAGAAGCACCACCCTGGGGCCAAAAGGCAGTGCTAGAAAGATGTGGATGGATTGATTTCTGAAGTGTTTAGAAATGCCTCAGAATTAAGTACTTGTCATACTTTCTGGCTAATGCGTCATCACTGCAGGAAGGTGGTATCTAAAGTGCTTTTAGCTATTTTAAAGTCAAAAGACCCATGTTATTTTACAGCAGCCAAACAATCGGCTCCTGATACCTACTGAAGCCGTCCTTCCTAAATGCTGATTTTGATGAAAAACAAGACTTTTTTCCTTACATGCCTTGTACAGCAGCCATTTCCTAATGCGAACAACTTGATCTTAGCATTTGTACTGGTAAATTTTGTAAAGAAAACAAAATTACCACCAAATGAATATGATTTCTTACCTTATTTCTCTCAAGTGCATTCAGGAAATCCAAATCTGTGGTGTCTGAAATCCCTCCATGTAGGACAAGAACTTTGCTATCAATTATAGTGGCAAGGGGAAGCCAGCTAAAGACTTCTCTCAGAAGATACAAAATCTGTTTCCAATGGTCCTGTAAAAGATACTCTTATATAAGATCCTGTTTCTGGCAGATTCTGTTGCTTCTAAATTCAAGATTTGTTGAAGTGTCTGCCATAGTCTGTATGAACAGTTCTGTTTAGGTGACACCCCAAACTGCAACACTGACCAACATAGTCTGACATTTACTTTAGGACCATTTTGTCTTTGTAGCATTTTTGTTTTTCTTTCACATTTACCTCTTTTTGTGTTCTTGAGTGACCTTATGGATGTAAACTTCTTTCCTCCCATAGATCTCTGAGCATAAAAGGCTAACACCTAAACTTGTTTTGTCAGTTATTTCACTGATAAGCCAAAATAATTTCAACTACATCATTACCAAAGTTATTCTGTACTACACCTAAATAAACTGGTTGGAACTTCTCCTTTTTACACAGGTTTCATTTTACCTGTGCAAGACTATAAAGAGAATATAGGGGAAGGAGGAGAAAACTTACCTTGTATTTCTTTGAAACTTCTTTTGTGAAGCCATATCTGAAAATAGGACAGCATCATAAACTGGTTTTCAGTATGCTCTTTCTGCACGGTTTCCTACACTACAGTGTGTGCCAGGAGTTTTCTAGCCTTTTTTTTCTTCTGCCATTCTGTCTCACCTCAGTTTGAATTTGCTTTCTTCTGCTCTGTGTCAAGAACTCTGTTAAACTGATTTCTTGTGCATACAAGAGGTCAGGAACAGAATCTAGACCAGTAATTACTAAGTGGCCATTTTCCCATCCAAATGAAATAGCTTAGTTTTACCTTTCAGAAATCAGAAAGAAATTTCAAAGGAAACTAACTCATGATGGGCAAAAACTCCCACAAAACCTCCCTAACGGTTTTTGTCCTAAATCACAGAATGGTAGGGGTTGGAAGAGACTTCCGGTGATCATCTCATCCAACGCCCCTGTCAGAGCAGGTTCACCTGGAGCTGGCTGCACAGGAACATGCCCTGTTCCCAGAGGTGGGTTTTGTAAGTCTCCAGAGAAAAACACTCTACAACCTCTCTGGGCAGAGCCTGTTCCAGTGCTCCATCACCCCCACAGTAAAGAAGTTTTTCCTTACATTTAGGTGGAACTTCCTGTGTTCTAGTTAGTGCCTACTGCCCCTTGTCCTATCACTGGGCACACTGAAGAGAGACTGGCCCCATCCTCTTTACACTTCACCCTTCAGATATTTATAAATATTGATAAGATCCCCTCTCAGTCTTCTCCAGACGAAACGAACCCAGGGCTTTCAGCTTTTCCTCAGCACAGAAATGCTCCATCTCTGTAGCCCTCCACTGGACCCTCTCCAGTAGTTCCCCATCTCTCGAACTGGGGAGCCCAGAACTGGACACAGTACTCGAGAGGTGCCCTCACTAGGGCAGAGCAGAGGGGGAGGAGAACCTCCCTCGTCCTGCTGGTCACACTCGTTTTAATGCACCCCATGATACAATTGGCCTTCTTGCCTACAAGAGCACACTGCTGGCTCATGGTTACCTTGTCCACCAGGACTCCCAGGTGCTTCTCTGTGGAGCTGCAGCAGGTCAACCCCTGGCCTGTACTGGTACAAATGCCATCTGTCATACATACGGTACCATCCGTCTGTACTAGAAAACAGGGTTTCAGCTGTTCCTGCAATGGGGCAGACTGCCACCTCTCAGCTAATGGACCTCCACTGTGTAGAAGCTAGGATGTTTACCTGCCCCTTATTTTTGGGAATTGACATTTTAGTCTAAAGTTAAGTGAAATATCAGCTCCTGGTTTACTGGTTCCATTATACTGCATACTATTACGTCTTCTGCTGTGCTATGGAAAAAGCCAATACTTTCACTAAAATATCATCCTTCCACCCAAACCCCTTCCTCAAATTCACTACTCTGGAAGCTGCACTAAGACCATTTACTTCAATGGACTGCGATCAGGTCAGAGACAAGACAGAACTTCTGTTCAAGTTTCTGTGTGTCATGAGGATGTTCTTTTCCTCTGTCACACATCTTGAAGATGCAAAGCTACACCTGAATACCTAATAAAACATTATTTCTGTTTCAGAGTGTCACAGTGGCTAAAGTAGCATTCAAAACCTCCCAATATTTCTAGTGAAAGGCCAGATATTCCCCCCGCCCCCCTAAAATCTACCTCAGGTTCATGACGTAGTCTTCATGGTTTCCTCTATTCAAGTGTAAATCATTGGGGTAGATAAGAAGAAATGCAAACAGGATTATAAGTATTTCTATAGAATTTTTTCCTCTGTCAACAAAATCACCATTAAAGACATAGCGGTTTTGTTCTGAAGGCAGACCATTCTACAGAAGGAAACAAAAAACAAGGACATTTAGAGATGCTGCTATGATACTGTAACAAAGGAAATAGCATTTAAATGAGACACATTGCTAGAAAATCTGAAAAAAACCAAACCCTGCTTAATACAAAGATCTAAAATGCAGCACTTATTTCCACTGCTTAGAACAAAACCCTCCATATCAGACATGAGCCATCAGAGGAGAGATGACCTCTCCAGCTGTTCTTATAATGCCATCTCTAATTCTTTTCTCTACCTATTAAATTGAAAGGGGCCAAAAGGAACATTATTCTTGTAATAAAATATACTTTTCTGTCAACGCAACTGCTTCCAGGAAGTTATGCGCTTGCAAATAGAAGAGAGTCATTCATTTTTAATGGAAGACAAGAAAACCATGAAAAATTATCTTCTGACCCAAGTCTGAAGGTCCTTTTGTTTCTTTACACAGTAAGAAAATGGATTTCATATATTTACATTGTTTGCAGCCTATGCTTCCAAAGACTATACTTCAGAGGATGTAAAATCTTAATACAGAGTTCTGTAGAATTTGATTCCAGTTGCTTTAATCCTGAAAGCACTACATAATTTTTACTCACGTGGCACTTTCCCTTCCCGGAGCAAAAGTATACTTGAACTCACACAAACCTGAGAGGCTGTACATAAAGGTATTTCTTACCTTATTTCTTACCTTACTTTTTTTCGGAAGATACAGAGCAATGCTTTATTATGAATGGTGACTTATTAAAAGCTAGTATTGTGAATTGAAGGCATGTTTCATTGGATTAGTTATCAACGCATCAGTGGGTGCTATCAGCTTACAGGAAGTATAGCAGCAGCTTCACGTAGCTTTACCATTTCCAATCACAAGTATCAGAAATATTATTTCAATTTTGACTTGTCAGAAAAAGGAAACATCTTCTTTCACAATTGGCATGCACAAGAAAATTATCAATAGAACATCTATAAAATCACAACTGTGGAAGCCATTCTTAAAACAGATTTGGCAGCACTGCAAGACATCGCACATCCTGGATATAGCTACTGCAGCAGTGTCCAGCATGTCCTGTGTTCCTATGGCATTCCCTGGTGCACTGCCTTAGCAGGTTTATTGCAGGATGCATCATTTGGCCAGGGACTCGATTTAATGTTTAACTTGAATCTGTTAGGAAACAATCTTGTTTGGCCCCACCAGTATCCTGTGCTGTTATGTCAGGATGCCGTAGTGAATCCTGGTCTCTCAATTTCCACAGCGGCACAACTCTGACTGCTGTAAATACAGCTTGCTTGGGTTTTGCCATAGCCTCTCCCCACCTCTCTCCAAGTTAACTTAGAAGAGGCCTGTGGTTGCTCACAAGAGTGGCAATTTATGAGACCCTGCCAATGCAATTAGTTGTATGGTTTTAAAAAATAAAGGATGGATTTCAGAAGTGGAACAGACAGGAGAGACTCAGGAATCACTCCTGGACAGATGAATTAATAAAAGCTTTGCCTTAAAACCAATAGGCATGTGAATCACCAGCAGATTGTCAGTATGTATACAGCCACTCTCCCACTGCAGTCCTCATGGAAAGACAGGTCTAGTGAAGCACTCTCCAAACTCTGTCATTCTTCTTTTGGAAAAGCTTACCCACAACTCTTAAGTCACAACTGAGAGTTTGTTTTGGACTTCCAACTTCAATGTGACATTTTAGTTTTCTTCCACACACGCCAAGTTTTTATTTCCTTTTCTGTGATTTTGACCAACAATAAGAGCAAAACTAAACTAAAGGCCATTGCAGCCTCTGACATGTCAAAGAGGCGAACAAGGCCCTCTAATGGTTAGCAACTTGCTGCTGGGCATCATTACTGTATCTGCTGAGTTAGTGATTAATTAACTTCCGCTTGTTGTTTGCATTTTCTACAGCTTCAGGCTATTTCTATCCACAGCACCCATTTAACAATCTAATTTAGCAATACATAATTTAAAATTCAAAGGTTTCAAGGAATTTCAGGAAATGCTGTAATTTAATGGAGATTAATGCAGGGACTGAATGAACCTTACAAACTGGCTGTTAAGAAAAAAAAGTCATTACCTTAGCTTCACTGAAACCAGGTTTAAAAATTATACACACTATTACAACCAGGATTGTAGCAATGAGCTGTAGATTGCTAGCTTCTGTGTTGGCTGTTGGTAGTTTGTAAAAGTGCTGTGACAAAAGTTCCCTGGACAGAGCCCCATGCTCAAGCACCTGGTCTGCATGCAGGCCTCCAAAACACTTCAGCAGCCATTTCAGCTCTGCAGGGCTTCTGCGCAGACCTGAGATCGCTACACTTCTCATGGCACTGTTTAGGATTGCACCCTCTTCTTTAAGGTTACAGGTGGTTCATACAGGGGAGGAAGAAATGCCTTCTAAATGAAAGAGCTAGGGAAGCAGAAAAAAAAATGGATCCAAGAGACTGACTGGGTTTGCTGCTTGCCTGAGTAAATTGCTCAGAGGGGATGGAAAATAGTGTGTCATTTAATTTGCTTCTCAATAACTAAGCAGCACTATCATGTGCTCTCTGTTTTCTCTATCATTTTGAAATAACAAAAAATTGTCCATTTTATTCAGTTTGGTAGAAGGACTCCCCTAGAAGCTTCACAGAGGGCAACTGGGGTAAACTCTAGTCAGTGGGAGGTTTGGCTCCGAATTCACTGAAGTCGGTCCTGTGTATGAAACCAGTATGTATCACACTCTTACTCCAGTTTCAAAAAAGAAGTTGTCTAATTAAAATAACAGCTAAAAGACTACAAGCCAAGGACCAGCTAAATGCAACTGATCGATTAATAAGAAAAGCAGAACTCTGTAAATTCAACAGGCTTTGGGTTATGCAGTTGGGGAAAACACATTTTTATTCAAAGACTGTCAGATAAGGTGTAGCAAAGTTGGAAGCAGAGGGAAGAATTAGATCATTTGAACAACACTTGGTTTAGTTCACTTCAGTCTCTATTCAGTGCAGATGAATGTGTAAGGATCAGACACAAACCCTTTCCACTGGAAAGCTCAAATCAAAGAGAGTATCTGCTAAATGAAAGGTGGTGATTCATGCTAGAGATAGATGGGAAACTAAACATAGGAAATTTCCTGCATCTTCAGTTAAACATACAATTGTGGAAAAGATACCCGGGAGCCTAATTTTTTCACATCAGTACAACAGAGCTATGCTATTTTAACATGAAAAAGTGATCACTGTTCAAGCATATGTCAAAGGTGCCCAAGGTATTCACTCCATTTTGTGCAGACTATGTGATTGCTTCCAAGACTTAAAAAGCACTCTTTTTTGTTTCCTGTAAACAAATAATGATAACATACACTTTGCAAGTATCAATGGAAGGCCTAAATAAAAGCGTCTACATTTCTTCTGGAAGGCCAAAATTATCCATGGTGTAGTGTTACATCAGGAACTAAGTTAGCTCTTGATTTTAGGAGACATTAGTCAATAAGGAATATAAAAGAGTGTCAGGACTTTGGACACACTGCAAGGAGCCCCTTTAAGTTTTGGTTCACACTCCAGTTCAACATTTAGGAAGAGAAAGATATCCTCCTAGGGATATAGAGAGGGAAAGGCTAAGACAAAAACACTATTCAAATTGTTCCAGGATTTCTGTGTGGTACCTGCACACCACATATACAGTTCTAGCAGTGATAAATCTATCAAACATAAATACATAAACACATGTTTTCAACCACAAGTTGTGAAGTGAAAACTCCACATCACAGACTACCTACCTACCTTATAGAATATCAGCAAAAGATCATCCAGGTTTCCATGCAAATCTCCTACAGGAAACAAAAACCTTATTTTATTTTGTTTTCATTTTCTCATAGAGGAAAAAAATTGAATTAGTCCTAACAAGTTTTGCCTCACATTTTCCTTAGTAATTAGCCTTGTATTAGGGTTAGCTTCTTCTTAAGGTACATGTTGAAGCTGCTTGTAAAATGTGGCAATGAAATACTTAGAATAAATTGTTTTGCATAAAAGTTTTTGTCTTTCCAGCTGGATCCTTCAGCTGAAGATCAAACCAGTCCCACACCAAAGGTTCACTCAGATAAATGGGAGTAAGATCAACACACCTATAATGAACCTGAAAAGCAGGTTCACTAAAAGACATTTATAAAGATAATCCCTCTACAAACTAACAGGTTTAGATTTACTAAGTAGCCTGCCATATACAGCACAATTGAATATCTATCTGATTCAGGGCCAGGTTTTTATTACTACAGGCAGGATTTGATGGAGATCATCAAGAACTGTCCATGCTTATATGGCTCAGTGCTAGGGCCACAGGAATGACAGATTCAGCCTTTTCTGAGAGGTTTATTTTGGAACAGACCGGGGGATTCCACCGCAACACAAAGAATCACTGCAGCATAGCTCCCCTCTGCATATGACTGAATTCATGCTTACAGAACCAACCTTCTCACACCTGTGACTCACCACCACAAAGCCACAGAATGGCTTCAAAACCCATCTTGTGATAATATGCTTTCACCATCAGTAAGTAGGAAAAGACAAGTGACATTTTTACCCTGTCTACATGTTTTCTGTGCAACTTTTTATTAATTACAAGCTTGCTGAAGTCATTCTAAGGAATCATTCAAGCTATGATAGATTTCCATCGCGTCTGTGGATGCAAAAATTTCATGTGTGTATTTAACCTGCATTATTAATTTGAAATTAAAAGAAAATGAAGAGAGGGGTACCCTATTTTAAGCAAATCAGCATTATGTCTAAAAATCGGCCTTTCATTTTCAGCAGAGGATCTCCTGGTTACAAAACCTATCAGTTTCAATGGCAGGAAAGGGACCCCTTTAGATGCTGCTTACGTGGTGCAAATGCAATACAAACATGAAGAGGTACGTTTTGCTTAGTAAGAGTATGCTGTGTAGCAAACAAGTATGCATCTGTCTTTCCTTGGTTCGGAGAGAGCTTCTCTTGGTTTGATTAACAAATCATTTTTTACACAAAACCTCATTTAAGCAAACCCCTTCCTGGCAATCAAAGTAGGTGCATGACCACATCTTAAAAAACATTATTTGTTTTGCGTGTGTCATAGTACCCTTCCTTATACTGCTTCACTATTACATACAGCACGCACTCCTAGCTGTTAAGAGTTAATGTCACCATTACAGTTCTGTTTTGCTGCCACTTCATCCTGTGGCAAGTCAGGATATTGCATCCCTTTATCCATAATTTACAAAAGCATAACAAAATAGACAGGCAATGAGCATGTAGTTCTTTACCTTGTGACACATCACATCATTCTGTGAGACTAATTTGTTGATTGTATAAAGACTGATCTATCTTCTTGGGTCCCTTTAGAAATGTGGGTTTATTATAATTTCAATTCATTCTAGATAGTCATGCTGTCAATGAAAGGTCTTGTTTGCCACCCCTATTAAGCCCTCATTAAAATAATTACTGAGTAAATTATGATGGTAAAGTCTGTTTCTCCGTAAGAGGAGAAGGCAGTGAGACTTGCAGCATCCAATCAAAATACTCTGTGGCATTTTAGAGACAGAAGTGCAGGAATATTTAAGCTACACTGCAGTGTTAGCTGATTTAATACTGACTCATTCAGAAATGTTTAATGAGAAAAGGAAAGAGGAGGTGAGGGACTTTCTTAAAATATACTTAGTGTGACTCAGCAACCTTATTTGTTTGCTCCAATTCATGCATTTGTGGGGAAAAAAAAAAGGGAAAAAAAAGCATACAGAACTTTCTTCTAATGGCAACATTTGGAAATGTGTGTATCATTCTCTAACTACGTAGAATATCAACCCGTAGCCCAAAGCTATTATCTTCTCCGGCACCTTACCACAGACAGTTATCTCTTTAGAGTATGAAGTTGAAAGATGGGTGATATTTGGCATCTCCTTGAGAACCTTCCTAGTTTCACAAAGTAGCTGCAGTACGTAGCGGGCATGAAGTAGCTGTGAGAAAAAAATGCAGGGAGAAAAGGAAGACTTGTTAGAAGTAACATTACATCTGTCTGCTTTATTAATATCAGACACATATTGCCAAGATTATTTATATTACAGACCTCTAGGCGGTATGGTTTAGTGCTGGGAATTAGGAGTGTTCATGGCTTTGCACTTGCTTCCTGATGAATGGATATAGAGCTCTTAAGGAATTTGCTTTACACATTTTCCCATTTTATTTCTAGTGTACTGTTTCTACTCTTCCAATTTACAGAAAAGATAAGAAACTGAGTTATACAGCACCCAGAATCATTGCATAAGGTCATCTGTTCAGTGTAACTGAAAAAGAAAAAAAGGATGTAGTTCTAGTTGTGAGTGAAAAAAAAAAAACAACCAACAACACAAATCAACCAAAAAAACCCCAAATGCCATAAATGATATTTCAGCAAATCACAAAAATAATGAGAGGGAAACTCCAGGAAGGGTTGCTTTGGTAAGAGTTATCTTCCTGTTCACTGTAAGGATGTAATGACAATGCAACATTTAAGATTCTGGTCTTCTCTGCTAATGTTAATGCTTTTAATGAAAATTTTTCAGTTGGTGATTTTTGAGGCTTTTAATTTAAACACAGCCCTGATGAAGTTTGGTAGAGGAAACAGATGACCTACAGACTGACTTTTAAATATTCATGTTTTCAAAACAAACAAAAAAGGCCAATTACATATAATCATTTCCTTAAAAAAATGCCAAACATAGTAAGAGAGAGCTGACAGTAAAGCAAAGTGTGGGTGGACTCATTTATCATGCGCTTTTTATTTCGCTACTTTTAAGATCAGCCTCCACAGAAAATAACAGAAACATACACCACACCACACCACACCACCCCCATTATTCAGTAAATTAAAAAGCAAGACAGACCCTTATCCCTTATATATAGTATATTGTTAAACACAAATGACCACAAGCTCCATCAAGCTGTGCCAAGGAATGTCTCCCTGCCCCACCCTCATCTTGTAAGAGAGCAGCATAGGGGCTTGCTCAGGAACAGAGAACATCAGCAGCAGCCTCAGTGCCTTGCAGCCACAGACAGACTGCTCCTGAGATTTGTGCTACTACCCTGTTCTGCTACATCAGCGATGCTTTATATTCGCTCTTCCCTTATGGTGGAGTCTTGCACACTGGAATGAGATGATTAACCCTTACACTTCAATTCCTCTAAAAAGAATGGGGTGGGGGACAAAAAAGAGGAGACAACCACACAAGGAACATTTTTAACCCAGAAAAAGATGACTAGTTTCTAGGTTAGCTTAGGGCACCTTCCCCAGTCCTGCACCCTCACTGGTAATTACTGTCGTGCAGCTGCTAAGGGCTCCCATTTCACAATCACTGTAATCTCAACACCAGAAGACGAGGTTCCCATCAATCCCTGTTCCCCTCCCCAGTTCTGGCTCTGGTGGACATGCAGACAAGTCTGGGAAGTAGTCTGGCTGAGAACTGACTGCTTTTGATTTTGTTGTGTTAGCTTCCAACCAGATCGGCTTCCCAAGACTGCTCACCATCTAGCTGTATGATCACATGGGGCTAGCACGAAAGGGTAATGGGATGGAAAGGAAGGGTGAAATACCTCCTTGGGCACCCATTTAGCCTTACTCTGGAATCAACACTGTGGAGCCACAACTTGACAGAGATGTAAAATCAGTAAAAATAAATCAAACTAGTTGCAACTTACCTGTTCATTCCTGAAAGCATGAAGAAGAGCATTGGCATCTTCAACAGTAAGGGGGAATGACAGTCGTGGGCCATAATAGGAGTCAGGAACATCAATCTTCTTTTCAAATTCTGTTAAATATAAGCCTTCATCCACGACCTGAGAAACACTGGGGCTGGTGAAAACGTCAGAAACTGGAACAAGAGGGAGGAAAAACAACAATGTAGAAACTCCCTCACTCCCCCATAGGGCTGTAACAGCATGACCAGAACTGGTGGAATGCAACTGACACTTTACTAGCTGCAATATTACAGTGGCTAACTCCTGCCCTGTATAGTGGAAGAGCTCCAGGTCTCGCCAGACTGTTTCACAATATTAAAACCAACAACAACAAAAACAAACAAACAAACAAACAAAAAAAGAAACCAGGCAAAAACTCTGTCCCGACAGCCAGTAACTGTGGTAAGGATACAAAACACTTTGCACTGAAGTTGTGGAACAATCTGCTCTCACAGATAATAAGAAACATAGCCTGTTACAGGCTTTCTTCTCCTTCCCCCACGAAGTAAGAAGATTCAAAACTCATGGCTGATCATTCAATGACCATCATCTGTTTGAAGTTCAGTATCACACTTTTAATACAGTTTTTAAAGATGCACTTTTATTGCTTTTATTTTCTGTGCCAATTTTTTAGGCTAAATATGAGCAGGTTGGTGATTATTTAAAAGGTCATCAACAAAATCCTATTTATTCACAGGGGATTGCAAAGCATTCCTTTCTGATACAACTAGGAGACACTGACAGCTTTTGGTTGGCTGCCATAAAACCATTAGATGAAATAAAGTAAACAAAAACATATTGGTAAAAGTAGAGCACAGCTTCTAATTTTCCTGGAACATGGAGAAATCAGGAACATTGCTAATTACTTCAATATTTGTTTGGCATACCCTTGAAATGTAAATGAGTGAACAGTAGATTTCACTGTTTTCTTCTTGAAGATTGTCTTTATATTATATTATTATCATTATCATGTATTATTCTAAAAGAGAAAACCAGATCCTAGAGGGCAGAGTTCTGGCAGCTGTTGTTGCAGACTTGCTCTTGTGAGCTGAGTGTTGTAAACACTTATTGCCAGGCTACAGGTAGGTTTTCTGTAACCTTGATTAGATGCAACTGGAAGGAAAAATGTATAATTTATTGCTGGAGGAATACCTGTGGCTGTGACACAAAGCTCACAGCAGCCAAAACCAGCATGTGGCCTCGTAATTATGACATTCATAAAGGTCAACTTGTCTCGCAACTGGATAAAATCCATATTAAATAAATAAATGGATTTAAAAAACACTTTTCATCAATTCTGGATTAAAAAAAACCCCTTATGCTGTGAGCTGATAGCACATGGATTAAGGCATCAAGTAACAGCAAGGTGCTCAGGGTTCACCGTTTCCACCAAGTACAGTCTGAGTTGCAGTCTTCCACCACTGTTATAGTTTTGTCTACTGGATGCCAGAATGTCACTTATGGACTAGAACTGGTCATTCCCACATACTGGTCAGCCAAGCACATCTGCACCTGTCTCGTCCCAGCTCTAGCAGCAGGTCTCTGGACGGCTTCTCCCTCTGTGCCCTACATCTCAGGAAGCGGGTGGCTGCAGACCATGGAGACAGTTCCTCAGACCACTCGAATTCTTCATTGCTTGCCTGTTCTGGTCAGAGGCTCTCCCCATCTAACATGACTCCTTCGAGTCAGTGGTCTTCTCAGCATTTCAAGCCAGGCAGACATCTGTTGATGCCTTCCCTACTCCAACCCTCCCTCTGTGCAAGTAGCAGGCTACCCATCCCTTTACCTCTGAACATGAGCCTGCCTTCCTTGCAGCCTTGCTTCCTTTCTGGCATATACCCAGGCTGGGAAACCCAATCTTCTTCCCTGTAGGAAATATCTCTGCAAAGTACACCCCATTTTCCACTTCTGGATGAGTTGCTAAAATGCCAGTCATGGTGATTAGCCTTAGAGTCAGCTTATGTCTTCTCAGGCAGTCTTTCATCTGGATGTTAAGGCTCCTTCCTGCACAGGAAGAGCAGTCAGTAATGGATGCCCTATTGCAGCCTGGGGACTAGTGCACTAGCCAACGAGTACTCTAGTCCATCATGAGCCCTGTGCAGGACTAATTCTGAAGGATTCAGCACCCCTCTCAGTTTAGTCATCTTCTAGTCGAAGCTGTTAAGGCTCTTCCAGTCCATATTGAAAGGCAGGGATGAAAACTCTCCCTGTGCCTACTTCAGGCACATGTCTTAGACCAGGGGCCCTCAAACTTTTTAAACAGGGGGCCAGTTCACTGTCCCTCAGACACTGTCGGGGGCTGGACTATAGTTTGGAACAAAACAACGGGGGAGTCGCCCACCTCCCTGATGCTGCCGCCCCCCTCCCTAGCCCAGCTGCGCAGTCCGGAAAGGGTGGCCAGAAGGGACTGAAGGAATTTTGCTGCGCTGGGTCTCTGGCGATTTGCCGAGTTGGCTGGACCTCGCAGTCCAGAGCTGCCGACTGAGCTTACCCAGCAGAGGAGATTCCGGCGCCTCTCGCTGGCCACGCAGTCCGGAAAGGGTGGCCAGGGAGGCAGGGGGGTGGGAAATTTGTCCTCACCGCCCCTTGCCCCTCTTTTGAGGGGTGAGAGAGCGTGGATGGAAGCCCACGGGGAGAGGGCTCAGCTGGGACCCCCACTCAAGAAGCAGGACAGGGCGCTAGGCAGTGAGAGGGGCCTCCTGCAGCTACCGGTGCCGGCGGGGCAGGCAGGAGTGGGAGCCGACGGGGTGGCGGTGGCGGCGAGGTTTGTAGCAAAGAGGCGCCCCCTGGGGGCAGGTGGAGGACAAGGTGCTGGTTCCAGCCCAGTCCCGGCGGGTGCTTGGGGGCTGCGGAGGCCAGTGCGCGGATTAAGTGGCGGGAATTCATCTGCAGCTGGGGGGGTTGGTGCAGGGAGTTCTGCAAATACCCGCGGGCCGGTTTGAGGACCCCCAGGGGCTGGATGTGGCCCGCGGGCCGTAGTTTGAGGACCCCTGCTCAACACCATGCAGAAACTCTTCTGCCTTAGAAATACTGCTTTGGGATTTTTCCTGGCTGAAGAGTATGTATTTTATTGGTGCCAACCACTCTTTGAAGCCCATTTTAGGCTAGTGTCTTTACATCAGACAAAATAGACACCTAAAATATAGATGTTAGTATTTGACCAAATGGCAAGTAGGGTGAATAAGACGAATGCCAACAAGCAAGTGTAACTTTTAGGAGAGAGGAACACTTCCATGCAAAAGGTATAAAGTTGTCAGGAAAGATTTGATAAGCATAACATATCAGGAAATGTATAGATTTTGTTACGTATATAGTTTATAGGCTAATTAATAAGGCTGTAGTTTCACTACAACAAAGCTGGCTATGGCTTTGATGTGGACCTGTGCCTGCCTAGTCTCTCTTCTCATAGCAAGCTCCTAAAAAATAGAGATAGAATACCCCAGAATTTTTAGAACAAAGATACCAATGCTGTATTTTTAAATGTAGGAAATTCAAAATGAGAAGGTTAAACGCACTAGAAATAAAAATTTCCCTTTGCTTGGTTTCTAGATTTTAGTTGATGACTTTCTGAGCTAAGCTACTCTGTGCAGTCTGCTTTGACACCTCTCTGTTCCTCACTGAAGTCTCAAATTGTCTTGAGGAGCTGCAGCTGGCCACACTTCACAGTCTCCAAAGCCACCCCTCTTTGAGTAACTACGACAGATCCCTAAAGAAAG
>JAVSBS010000572.1:0-20447 GCA_033124195.1 Coracias cyanogaster | reverse complement strand
CCAAGAGGTGCCCCCTGGGGGCAGGTGGAGGACGAGGCGCTGGTTCCAGCCCGGTGCCGGCGGGAGCTTGGGGGCTGCAGAGGCCGGTGCGCGGATTAAGTGGCGGGAATTCATCTGCAGCTGGGGGGAGGCGGGGAGTTCTGTAAATACCCGCGGGCCGGTTTGAGGAGCCCCAGGGGCCGGATGTGGCCCGCGGGCCGTAGTTTGAGGACCCCTGTCTTAGACAGAATTAATACCCTCTGTCAGCATCTGCCTCTCTCCACCAACTACTGGGAGCACAGGGAGTACCTGCTTTGTACTCTGACATCAGTGGTCTAACTCAAGCTGAGTGAGTTGAGCCTTCACTATTAGCAGAGCACATACAACTACCCTACAGGACAATATCCATATTCCATGTTAAAAATGAAAGCCGAGAGCTAGATGGAAGAAGTTTGGCCACAGAAAGGCCAGGGACCTGGGTCTTCTAAGACCACCTTGCCATGGGAGTTGTTCAAGGCAAGTCGAAGATGCCACTGCCAAGGATGTACTCACTATAGGGGTTACAGGGAATCAGATACTTCTGAAGCTCTGAAATAAGCTTCCTGTTCTGCCACCATCCATGTGCCTTCAGACTAACCACCGGGGTACCCAAGAGTACCTCTGACTCCTGACAAGTGCTCTTACATCTGCCAGATACTGATCCCCTGCCATCAGGTCAGAGCCAGATGGACCTTTAGCCGACTAAGAGGATAAGGATGTCTATAGTGCTCCAAACATTTATTCCTTCACTCCATTCCTGGCACTGTAAGCTGCAAACAGCTGTGACTTCCTACTGCAAGAATCACTCTATGCAAAAAGCCTTGGAAGGGTCTTAATGCTATAAGGGAGGCATCATGGGGAACAAGACTTCAGAAAAAAAGCACTCTTTTTGGTTCCTTTTTGAAGGAAAGCCCAGGAGGTGTGGCTCCTGCCTCGGTGACCTTAATAGAGGCACAGCCAGGGGTGCTTTGGACTCCCAGTCCCACCACTTTTCTTAGGACATGTTTGCAGCCTTCTCACGCTCAATGCACCCACGAAAGAGTAAATGGGTCACCTTTTGCTGGAAAAGCAGTTTCCAGCTTTCTCTGAGCAGAGATCTTTCCCCTGAAAGACTGAGTAGGTATGCAGATTTCTTTTAAGGAGGGAGGGAGGAAGAAAAGTGTAAGGTGGAAAAGGTTTTAATTCTTACTTCCCACAAACCCTCGGAAAATAGCCTTCAGAAGCAGAACAAGAACAAGACACATAGCTATATAACATCCCAATCACAACTTAAACTGCACTGACATCTTAAGCAGGATGAGAGGATGAAAAAACCTTCAGAGTACAACAGATAAACAATCAGATCAAAAGCACTACTGTGTTAATGAGATGGTGGCTGCTTTCTTTGAAAATCATATTCTGAAAAAGCAGATTAAAAAGAGAAAAGTGACAAGATGAATAGTGGAGACTGAGTGGTTTATAATGTAAGGAAAAACACATACCACAAAATCTTCAGGTAGCTTTCTCAGCACATACTGAGAAGAACAGGCAACCTATTCTCTGGGAAGAATATTATATACTATATTCTTGGAGAGGGCTTTTGAACCATATGCTATCACTCTAATTTAAGTGAGCACCCACTGATGAAACAGAAGTCAAAGAACTGTGGCATTTAGAAGATGCTCGGGAATAGCAAAGCCAATTTGAAGCCTCTCTGTTTCTTATGTTTACACTCAGTGTGGGTCACATCTTAAGACTGTGATTCAGCAGAATTGGAAGCAGTTAATAAGGAATCACTCTGTTCAGCACTGATTTTGCGTAAATCAGTGGGGCTAGCATGGTGCTGCAAAGGTCACTTAAAGGGGCAGGCAAGAACTTGAAGTAAAGAATGCACACAGACAGTAGCTGGACAAACACAGCCACAAACCATGTAACACAGATTTGATATGCAATTTCTCAAAAAAACCTTAAGACAGCTCCTTTGCATAGGCAGTCTCAGCCATCTCTCTATCAATCATGTACCTTATGGAATCTTTCTGCTTCATTTTGGGTTCCAGTATCTGTAACATGAGGTGTTAGAAAGGGGGAAATAACAAAGACAAAAATAAAGCCTTTGGAGCAGTTATCAAGTCTTACCAACTTCAGTCCTAACAGATGAAAGTTTTAAGCAAGCAAGCCAAAGGGGAGCTTTACCATAAACTATACACATTATCACGTTTCATTCTGTTCAAGAAGCAGGTCGTCAACGTAGTGGTGATGAGAAGCAGCCCACAGTACCTTCCATCCCTCCCTGTGCACAGCGAAGGCCTGGATGTCCACCTGTCCATGACAAGCCCATGCATGTAGCAGTGTGCACTGTACCAGCCATGTCCTGAGCCCTATCAAGTCACCTGAGGCACAGCACCTTTGTTCCTTCTGCCAGTAGAGTTAATAAGAGTGGATAAATCATATCTACAGCAAGCAGCTGTAAAATTCCCTTTCAATATTATAAGGAAAATAGAGATTAACACTATTTTTCCAAATTTCAGACCTCAGACCTATCACTACTACCACCCACGCAGGTGGAAAAGCTGAACTGAGGTGCACTATCAGCATGCAGAAGAAGTAGATGAAGTGAGCAGTGTCTGATTTTCTTTAAGTTTGCCAATTCATTCCCAGAAAGTTAAATGACTAAAGCAGATTTTTTTTGCAGAATACAGTGGTAATGGAAAAAACAAAGGAAGGAGTATTGTATCATCTGCCTTGGCTTTGGAGCAAGGCTCAAACATAATGTCTTTTTCTGCAGAGCACAGAGAGCATTAGGCACTCTAAAGTATTTAAAAGAGAAAAATTGCCATTTCTAATGGTTGCCATTAGAACACTGAACCACTTATGGTTTTGATGGTGGTTTTATCCTGTTATCGAAGTCTCTTGTGCAAATTTCAATTGGAATAACCTGTAGTTGGACCAGATGAAAGAGAAATGACATTGTCTTGTAAATCAATAAGAAGAGGACAGCCTCCTTTTTAACTGTGCTGGGATTAAATCTATTCTCAATTTGTTCCAGGAAGTCATGTTTGTTTACTGGACTCAGGAATCACTTTCAGTCTGTCCTGTTGAGCTTGACCTCAAAAGTAAGTTTTGGCCAAGGTTCCCAAAATACTTAAATTAAAGGTTACTCTTTGAGTAATCTGAGCTTTAATTGAGATGGTTTCTAAAGATTTCTTTCCAGCAGTTTAAATTTATTTCATTGTTAATCATTCACATACTGATACTTATTTTGCAGGGAAATTCAGAAGAAATTAAATTAAAAAGTGATCCAGAACTGCTTCAGAGAAGAAAAAAAAGAGGAAAAAAAAAACCAAAAAAACCCCGAAAAGTAACTTCTTTGAAGGCAACCTCTTTGATTACATGTGCCCTAAACCAACTAGGCACATTCTGTCTAGATAATCACATCTCATGGTTTAAGAAAATATGCATAGAAAGATGTAAAAATTCGAATCAGTAAGACTACCATGAAGACAGCTTAAGATTAGTAACATATAAGAACTCTGAACACTTCTGAGTATTCTCATAAGGACAGTGGGTATCTGTCTTGACTCAATGAGTAGATATTGAGCAGAGTCAACACCTAGAGGATAAAATTCATATTACAGTATTTGGGAAATTCAAACTCAGCCCCAGCATATGCCATAGGCTGTAAACATCACATTGGAAATGAACTTTCCTCACATTAGCGTTTCCAAACAGAATCTCCATATTACCTTGACTGTTATCCTTACCTGCATCAGGATGAGTACAGTGATCCAGCATGAACGTAAAAAAGCTGGATAGCTAAGTATGTAAAAGAAAAGAACACACACTGATCAGTTTAGGGGATCCAATAAGCATTAACATTCTCTTTCCTTACTCAGTTACTAGCAATTTCCCACTGAAGGGGATCTAAGACACTACTGTATTTTCCTATAGCACCAGCCTGCAATAATGACGCAGCTTGTGTCCTACTACAAAAATGGCTTACTATGAATTAGCAGATTGACACTATATGAATACATAGAAAGTTCCGGGGCTGTTTCAGTGCTGCTGGCATTTTGGGTGCAATTCATCTTGCCCATCATCCAGACTGTTTGCCTGGACTTCCTTTGTAGTCAATAGAAAGACACTGCTACAATGCACCCAACTCACTTTAGACACTGATGCTAGGATGAACATAAAGCCCTATAAGTCCCTAATTCCATGTACTGACCTTAATGGAAGCCTGGGCTGACATGCTGAGACACCAACAACTGTTGCATAGAATTTGCCTCACAGGGTTAAGATCACCCACAGGGGATGACCTGCAGTTTCTCTCTAACAGAGCTCTTCTACAGGAATCTCTAACCTAGATATAATTGTACAGGTAGAATGGTGTCCTGCTGCTTATGTAGTTATATATATATATACACACATATATATGTGTACATACACAACTTAATTAGTTCATAAGGCAGGGAAGCACTTTTATTATACGGGGGACAGCTTTGCAGGGAGAAGTAACCACATATCCATTTTGTCTGTGCGACTTTAGTCCTCTGGGGATATCATAACCACTTGTATAGAAAGAACTGAAGATTACAAACCTGTAGTTGATCTTGCTCATCAGCATATTCAATTGACTGAAAGATACTCAGAGAATAGCGGCGCCTCATCTCCAGCCGGGCCATTGTAAAGCGGTACCAATTCTGGATGAGGATAGCAGCTCTAATGACTGTCAAAACAGAAAGCATTCAATGGAGCACACATGGATGCAGTGTAATCTACAATGAAAACACTCATGCTACCTTTGCAGAATTTTGCAAACATATGACAAATAAGAGTCCATCGTGCACAGTCACCATTGAGATGAAACTGTAAAAGTAAGACTGAAAAAGTGTTTTCTGATAATGAATACATGATGCATTTACTCTTTCTGTCTTTAGGGACAGATCCCAAACTAGCTGACTTGCCCTGGCCTATACTGCTAGAAGCGTTCCCCATTTCATTGTCCTGAAGAGAGTACCCATGTAAGAAATCAGCCACATTCAGGTGATGGGCAGTATGTGGGTTTTGGGAAGGTAAGGAAAGGCGGAGTTTGGCCTGTCAAGCTGCAGTAAAAGGCTTTGAACTTTGCAAGCTGTAACATGAGCATCATGCAATGACAGAGTTTGTAACAGCCTCCTTTCACAGAAAGTTTATGCCTGCACAGTTGTATCGGCAAGCCAGCAAAATTCAAACCTTAGGATAAAATGTTAGCAAATGGTATTGAAGGGCAGAATATATTGCTTAAGTAGACATGCCAAAAGGCACACAGGCGTATCTTTGTCTAGCTTGGTGAACAAAGGAACGCTCACCTCAAGAATCCAGTGAGACATGTCAGAAGACCACTTTGGACTGCACGCTGAATATGCATCTCACTCAGCACTTCTAAGAAGTTGTATCTACTATTGTCCCCGTCTGGAAAAGTGCTGGAAACTTCACTGAAGGACTATAACCAAGACTACAGCCTGGACTGCAGGGCCTGCTTCCGATGGGCCCTCAGTCATGCCACAAACAGATCACACTCCCTTAGCTGCTCAGGTAGAAGTTTAACAAGCAGAACATCTGGTGGCACAGAGTTCCTGGGGTGGGCACTGTCCTGTGGGGAGAGCTCCTCACACCTATGTCAAGCAGTTAGTGCTGCATGAACAGTGGCCACCAGTGAGAGCTGTGCAGGAGGACAGGAGTTCCAGGAACTGATGCCCACTTGATCCCTCCCCATCATGCTGACAATCCCCCCTGATACTCCTGCTACCCAAAGGGCAACAGCTCTAAAGACCCATGGCATGAAACATGGGTGGCAGTAGCACTGCCAGCAGGAAGACAAGAGGAAAGGTGGGCAGATGTGCCCTCAGCATCAAAGGTGATCACTGAAGCTCCAATAGGCCTGGAGGGAGGAGTCAAAGCAGAAGGCTGGAAGGCCTGTGCTCAGCCTGAAATAACTATGACCTTGGGAGGTGGGCACAGATGACTGTTTCACAAAGCTGTGACTCTCCAGTGCTTTAAGGATGCTTGTCCAGAAAGATCAACTAACTTTGAGAAAAGCATTCTTCAGTCATTTGTTAACTGTCTTTATAAGATCAGCTAGAGAGGAATAATGCATGTTTCAGATACTTAGGGCATATGTAAGTATGGATTTATCATCCAGAGGAGGACATCATTTACTATACAAAATCAGAACAAAATGCAGCTACTGCCTTGAATATTAAGCAGCTGAAACAGTGGCAAATTAATATCTAGTAATTTGCTTAAATTATGGTCAGAAGGGGACTCTGTATTAACATGCTTAGCCCTATGGAACACTAACAGGGGCAGTCAAGAGGCATGTCATGCATCGCTGTGTAACAACAAGAGGGAGACAGAGTACAAGCGTATTGGATCCTACACCTGTCCTGATACAACCACATCGCCACCATATTCTTGCATGGCATCAAAAAACAGAGTAAGGTAGGAGGTTGCTCTCAAGAGTTGTCACATTTATTCACTTAAAGTTGAACTTAGTTCTTTCTTGACTGGTTCCTTACCTCTTTTTCCCTACCTCTTTCTACCTGTACTCTCAACAGGATACCAGTAAATAAGCAGACAGGGCCAGAAATGTCAAGCTTTTACCTCCAACCCCAAAGCTTAATACCTCACTTCAAGGAGTTTCCGGAGGAATTCAACCCTGAATAGCTCAGCACAGGACACAGAAAAGTCTTTATGCTTCTAATCTTGGGGGGAAAAGTCAAAGCAGCTAAAGGGCAACTCTACCAAAGGAATACACTGATCTTAGCTCCTGACACTCCCAAAAACTGATTTCTGAGCAGATGAACAGATGATCAGAAGCACAGAAACAAAACTGAGACATTCTCCTGAATTCCAGAGTTTGACACCATCACCACTGCCCAGCACCTGCAAATTCGTTAAAAAGAAAAAAAGAGGAAACTAAACCCAACACTAATAATGTCTTAATACAAATATGGTTCTATTTTATTAGAGCTGCCAATATGAACAGTTGATAATGAAGAACAAAACAATAAATAACAACCAACAATTCATACTAATGCTTTTTCTTCCTGCAAAACAGCAAAGAAAAGCTCTGTACTAGAGGGACAACAGTTTACACTAGTCAATTATTTTGGCTGTTCACAAATACCAGGAATCTTGAGACTAGGATGAGTGGCATCCTGAGTGAGAATGATTTTTTTCTTAAACTGACAGTTATGCAGGGAAACAAAAACCCCCATGGAAAAGTGATTCTATTAATAAATGTATAACACTAAGGAAGCTTTTTAATAAAAATGTTTGCAGGTGCCATAATAGCACATTGTTTGCTTATTTTACCATTAATAAATACACAGTATAGTTAAAGTGGTAACATTTTCTAGTCTAGACAAGGCCAAAATCAGTAAAGACTCCCATCCTTCAGATATAGCATCCATCCTAGAAAAATACTCCTGCCTGAAGGAAATGTAATCCCTATATTACTAAGAACATCCTTTGTCTCCTACATAAACTCTAAGATCTCTCCTATTTTCTGTCCTTCCTGGAATTCCCCACCACCACAACCTAAAAGCCTGACACACCACAGCAAGACTGTCATCAACTTTTCTGTGTAGAAGAGTACCTAAGGGGCAAAGCAGAGCCACTAGTAGTGAAATGGATTTCCAGCATCAGAACCATTAAACTTCCCATTAAAGCTCCCCTGGGTTGCCTAATGATCCTGAGCACTTAACACAGCACACTTCCACTGGCATCACATAAGACAGATAGATATCAAGCACTATGGTTAATGTTGCAAATCTAACAGAATATTTCCTGTCTTTTTTTTTTTTTTAATTGTACTTATTATGGCACTGTTATTCTCATGACGGAATGAGGATATGATTTTCACACTAGGCTGAACTGCATCTGTAAAAGAAATTGTTATCAGTTGCAGGTCTCTACAGCAGCAAGTACCTGTTAAATTCATGTTCTTAATGCATTAGAGGGATGTACAGCCTCAGGCTGCAGACAGAATGACAGTTCAGCATCGTTTGACTACTGTGTAGCACAGAAAGAATACCATCCAGCCACTGGAGAGGACAAAACACTGTCAAACAGGCACACAAAATCACAAACCAGCTTTGGGGTAGTGAAGCCCAGCTCCACATCAATGTGTATTGATGTCTGTAGACCAAGTACAGCTCCTTATGCCCACTCCAGATCTTTTTACCCTCAGAAATATTCCCAGCTAACTCATCTCTAAGGCCTTACAAGGCATATATATGCATAGTATGCAAAGCCAAAGAGGAAGGACCACTTCCCTGTTACAGGTAGGTCTGGGACTCCAAATGGTTCCATTCTACTTCCACTGCTGCGATACAGCACTGATGCTGCTGTGACAGCCAAGTAGTGCACACAAAGCTGAAGGCTACCCTTAAACCTGTCAGCTTGGATCCCTGTAGCCATGACTAAGTGCTCCTGCTTCTTAGCCACCAGTTTCCTGTGACTTGTGTACTCTGGCTTGATAGCCAAAAAGAGCCTTATTTTTCAACCATGGCTGTTGAGCATAATAATCTCCTAAGACTATGCACAGTGCCATGTAACATGGCTCTCAGCAGACCTGTAAATAGTGCTTTAATGACAAACCTTGAAAGACAACACAAAGGGTCTGAACAAGGTTCTGAGCCAATCCTTTTGCCTGCCTTTGCAAAGCCTGATGTGTTCATACCAGGGTGTGGTATGATTAAAAAAAGCAGAGGGATGATGCACTAGTTTTTTAATTGAACATTTAACCAGGTACCATGGAGACTTTCAACTGGCAGCCTCAGTGACTGTCAGGGAGAATTTCAGGCCAGGCATTCAATATGGCAGAAAACTGATTCTAAGAGTCATTGCAATAGCTTTATTTTATTACACTTGTTTCATAATCAGGGTCACCCAGCAGCAGGAAAATTGGTGCAGTTTGCCCAGGAATCCCGTGTTGTGAAAGGCCACAAAAGGTCCCACTCAGTACCTCACCCCATAAGTTTTGCCAGTGACAGAGCAAGCACAGACATATTTGAAATTCAGCTCTGTCCCAGATACTGTGAATCTTTTCCAGCCCAATCTGTAGATGTTAGAGGTGGTCTACAGTTGCCTTCTGAACTCAGCCAGCATCAAAGAGCTATACACTCTTTTAAAAATAAGATAATTAGAAAATAATTTTCTCTGAATAAGTGTTTTGACAACAGCTCTGAGGGTAAACATTAGCTTGCAATGCTCTTCCGGTGTTACAGAAAGAAGAACCACTGACCCTGAAGACAAAGGCAACACTCACCTCTCTCTGACCTTCTGTCAGCTACAGAACTGCTGCACCCCATGGTTCCAGTGATGCTGCCCATCAGTTTTAATTGCTGCTGATACGAAGCATGTTTCTCTCAGCTGTCAGCCTTACAGACATTTCCTGTGTTGTTCCTTCAGTGATGAGGGTTATACCCCACTGGGCTCCTGGGCTCTTCCTAGCACTCCTAACAGGGAGAGGATTGGGAGGGAGAGAGAGTGAAAAAAAAACAAACAGTGACAACATGAGAATCCAAAGCACCTACAGCTCGTAACAGATTACTGTACAGCACATTCTACACAAACTGGACCTGATGAACCATCCTAGGTTTCTTTTTCACATCTGATTAGTATCAGTTTGCACTCAGGACAGATGAACTTAGTAATTAATAGTCTACTCCTTACATGTTAGCTGTAAGTTAATGTGCACCAGTGATTCCTTCATCTGAAGCACAGCTATTTAAAGCCTTACTACTAGGGACAAGGGACTACAGAAACATCCTACTCTTCATTCTTGTGATCTGAAAATCCAAAGTGCAGAAGTTTAAGGATTTTACATCTGATACTACTGCTAAAAAACCCCCATACCTCAGCCCTTGTAATACTGTTGATTTGAAAAGGTGCTCTGCCACCCCATTTATCACTTCATCCCTCAGTGTTACCACGACCAAATTTACAAGGAGAGACAATGCCCTAGCAAATTGCTTCATTATCAGATTTCATTAAGTAAAACATCCAATTTTCTGTTGCATTTCTACTAAACATTCTAAATACAAGATTTGGTTTCATTAAATAAATGAAAAAGGTACGTTTTGCAATGTGGCCTTTTGGGTCTTTCTCCTGGCACTTCCTCAGCCCTTTATTAAATGGTATCATTCACTAATGCAATACACTTCCTAATCAACAAGTTCAAAGGAATACAACACCTCTGAGATACAAAATGGCGTAATTCATAAGTAACAAGAAAGTCATTGATGCTCTTAGAGAGACTGAACTTTGTTTTAGCTAAACATTTTTTATGTTATCATACTAACCCCCTCTCTCTCCCAGTCTCCAGGGATACATGCTTTTCTCTAACATGTCTGATGTCTAAATTATGGCATGTTGTTTCGGTTTTTTGATACTCCTTTTATTTTAACTTGAGTTTTAAAACAACAAAGAAAGCATTCATTTTATGCTGATGATTTAACTACTAGTCTTTGGCTTTACTAGCAGAAGTAAAAATAACGGGAGGACAAGAGAGAGGAAAACATAAGTGCATAATGAGCTTATTTTCAATTTCAGTAGTTAAAATACATTTATTATTGTGGGACTATTTACAGTCTTTATATATTTATTATTTTATGTGATATTAACATTACACAATTTTTATAGTTCTGGGGCTATTTTTCAGGGTCCCACAACACAAGGGTAACCTACACTTGAGCTGGGTCTGCCACAATGGACTGCTTTGCTTCCCTCTGAAGGACCTATCATGAAATCCAAAAAAGTGCTGTTACAATAATTTTGAGCCAATAATGGCTTTGACAGCATCAAACACAGCACTGATATTGCTAACAGCTTGAATTTGTCTTCTCTCCTAACAGTTGTTGTTCTCCCAAATACCATCTTCTCATTTGCCCTCTTAGGAGAATCTCAAGTTTTCCTTAGCTTATCTCAAACCAGCCAGCCACGACTTGAATTTTGATCTGAAGACTAACACCAAGAGCAAAATAGATCTTATAATCTAAATGTGATTGCAGTGAGACAATCTTCATTAAAGGGCAAGTCAGTGTGTGCCAGGCAACCGGGCAACAGGAGCCCCAAACAGAACAATCATGCCTCTCAGAACTCCACCTGAGCACTAGCAACCAGTGGTTTGACCAAAGAAACAGGATCTGAATCACTAATGCACCCACCTTTCAACTACTTAAGCTTTTCTCCCAGTCATCTCCACTCTTCCTTCCACTGACCTCTAAATTCATGGACTTTTAGAACCTCCTTGAGCAAAGAAATAAAAATATTATCAACACAGGGACAGAAACTTTATGGTGATGGCAGTAAATGAAGCCTGACACATATACTCAAAGCTTGGAGGAAAACTTGCACAAATATATACTATTATTAAACCTTTTTAAAAGGCCAAATCTGGTCATCGAAGAGCTAGTCCAGTGGAATAATCATCACCTTTAGTCCCAAATACCTGCATCCTGAAATGGACATAGCAAACATATCAAACTACTACCCTATTCCCTGATGGTTTGTCTGCCAACCTGCAAGTCCAGACTCCAGACAAGTCACAGCTACTGAAGACTCCAGAAAGCAGGGTCTCCACCCAGGCCTGGCAAATTCACTTTCTGCCCTTCTTGTCTGACTAAAGAATCATGAACAAGCGGAAAAAAACACTGTGGAAAGAGCCAGTGCCTCCTCCAGGTAAGGGCTCTTAATTGCTCCTAACTGAGCTGAACCAAAGGAAGAAATCCCTATCCTCCTACCCCCAGGCTTGAACCAACGTTCAAGTCAACTCCTGCTCCATGCCAAATCCTGCCTTCCTGGGCAAAGGCATAGAAAAATATCAGGCAAAGCTCATGAAGGCCTTCCATTGGGAAGAAGGTTGAAACCCAAGCATTTAAAACATTAGAGTCATTTCTGTGAGCTACTTACTGTGCAGTGTAGCAATGTCTGGTAAAGAATCATTTGCCATTGCAAAATTGCCCCAAATGTTGGCTGATGAAATGGAAAGCTGGGCTTTTAACATGGTATTGAAAAAGGCTTCAAAGATACAAGGTGGCTGGATGAGAATTTGCGACATAATGCTGTGTTAGCATTCTGGATACTATGCCACTGATTTACCGTTAAGAGAGAATCTGTCATGTTCACTAAAAGCTAGGCAGTAATTCATTTTCTACAAGCCAGTGAACTGTCCCATTTTTAGATATAACTCCAAGAAATTGCTACATTTCCCTCAGTTCAGCAAAAAGGCAATTTTGTGATGGACAGGCACTGAATACACAGCCTATCCACTGAAGCAAAATAAAACGTCATTCCAACCATGCCAACAGACATGCACCAAGCTAAGGCAGAGTGGCACAAACTGCTCTTTTTCTGGAGAGGAGTCACTGAAGGTTACACTGCAGCAAGTGCTCAGAAATCTGGGGTTCAGAACCTGAGCTGTAAAGAGCCTGATTTACAGAGATAATGAATCAGCACCACTTGATCTGGATGTAATACGTGCTGCCCAAGTCTGTCAGTCACGTAAAGACCAGGCTGTCTCAAGAATAATGGAAATCTTGTAAAGATTTATAGCTGACTTTTAATGAAATCAGGCTGCAGGCCCTTTGGGCAGAGAACCATCCTTTCAAGCGTACCTTACCTTTTAAAATTAGATGAGCTGTGCTACTGGCAGACAAGTGTAAGCTAGGTCAAGCCTGAGGATATGGAAGCCATACAAGTAAAAGCCACTAGGCTTTAACCTCTTATTCTTGCTTTGTTCTGTTTCTTACCTCTGATAAACAAAGAATGAAAGGTTCCTGCCTTTATTCTTACTGGGATGGGATTTCCATAATGCTACTTCCCCTAGAAGCCGTTTCACTGGCTATCGCCAGCAATGTGCCTCCTTCCCCTACTTGCCCCTTTCTCAACCATATTTGTGAACAGGCAGTTATGATCTCCTGCCATAACAAGTCTTAGAAGGTGCATGTGCTTGAAGAGGTGATGTGATTGGGATAGTTTTCTCCAAAAAGATCAGATGGATGGATGGGTGGATTCTTCCAGTGACAGAGCCTTTCCTTTGATATCTTCTTGCTATCAATTTTTAAATTTTCTGTGACTCACAGACTTCCTTTAGCATTGTTTTCCTTTGGAAATGAGGATTGCAGAGAACTGAAAGATGGTAGAACATGGTTTGTTACGGATTTGCTTCTGTGCATTGCTGAGGGAATGAAGCAAAAAAGAGCAAAATACCCTAGAGAAGAGAACCCAGATATTAAACCACAATACTCAAATTAGCACCTGCAGAGGGGCAACTCTTCAAAACCATCTGAGCTGGGATTGTCAAGGATGGGAATCTGGAGATGACGTAAAGATTTCATTAGCTAAAAGACTCACTCTGCAGAAAGGGGCATGAAGCAGCCACAGTCAACTAACAGAGTGAAAGAGAATCTGGCTATGGCACAAGAGCTGTAATTTTGACACCAAAACTGAATTTGGTCTGCCAAGGGGCTGATATGAGAACAACAATCACAGGCAAAGCAGTGTGTGTTTAGGTCTCTGTTATTTTACATCCATGGGACAAACTCACATTTCTATTAAGTGACTTTCAGTGATTATATATGTGAAGGAAATAAATGAGAAAGCGTTTCAGTTTACAGATAATTTCTTCAGTCTGCTCAGAGAAGCAAGGCTAAGATCAATATAAAACTGACGGAATAATTTCTAGCAATTGCCATGTTGATAGGTCTCAGTGTTAGGGCCAGGAATCAATAGGGAATGGATGTAGTAAGATACTGGAAAGCCAGCAAAGCCTGAAAGAGAACAGGATGAAGACAGACCAGCTCATTAAGGTGGACTCATATTCCTGAGCCCCAAAATGCACTGCAATAAGAAATGAAAGCAAGAGCTGCAAAGGTGTGAACATGCAGAGACTGTTCAAGCAATTGTTGAGTTCAGGAACCCCATGCAAATCCAAAGAGAATCTGTAGAAAAATGATGGGAGAACACCAGTTCATCTCATTTACAATAAATAAAGGATACATTCGCACTTTTTTTGGTACAGAAAATAAAGAAAACAGCCTCATCTTATGCACAGCGAGATTTTGGGGAGACTGTTTTTGAAAAGCAGGGGGAGTAGCAAATGCAAGTGCACAAATGGGGTGCAAATCCCCTTAAAGCATAAACAAAGCCATCATATTTTCCAGAAATGTTAAATGCCTCTAAGGGGAGACTCCTTTAGGATGCAAGGAGAAAACTAAAAATTCTGAAGCAAAGTTAGTTCTAGTAAACTGGACCCAACCAGAATGTAGAACGCTCATTGTAAGCAAAATCTGAAACATGCACTGTCCTGTGGCTAATGAGCAGGGTCTTAAAGGCATCACATTTAATTGTCCTTACTTGAAGGAGGAAAGTGGTGAAAAAGAAAAGCTCCAGAATAAATGTGTTGAAATCTGATCCAGTTAAAAAAATGAAATTCATGCTTCAGCTGAAATTCATATTTAATAAAGTTTAAGTTAAGCATCAGAACAAGGTTCAAAATTATCATCATGCTTTTTCCTAAAACAAAAAGTGCACAAAATTCAGTGGTCTTAAAGATATTTGATCTCATCTGTTCTCATAAGTTCTGGATAACTGACCCAGTCCAAGTCAACCTTTATAGCAGTTTGAAGCACACTGATTTTTATCAGGGTAAAATCATAAACAGTCCCACATACATCTGTCATTCCCTACACAGACTTAGGATTAAGTCAATTTGCACTTTTAAAGCGAGCTTAAATAAAAATAAATAAATAAATAAATAAATATTCCCCACCCAAAGACATTACCTGTTTTTTCTGTCTGCTTCAGCAATATCAAGATTTTTTCTACAGGAGTACCTTTAGAAGATTCTCTTTTTTAAGCTAAAACAGTACCTTTTCAGAAGCAAAACTGCACAATGAGGGGTGCAGCTCTGCAGGACAGATTCTCCAGTTTTCTCTGGGGGTCTGGAGCTCAAGAGCTGCAATGCACTTGCTCTGCACCTATTTATATAGCTTCCCGAGAGGAAACTTCTTGAGTGCTACAGTCAGGCGAAAATGCTGTTTTCATCGTCCAGCCTGATGTGAAAGCTCATGGCTGCAGCCCTCCAGCTCTGCTGCATTCGTGCTGTTGAAGAGCTGTTTTGTCACCATGCCTCCTGAATCTCAGGCAGAGAAAGGGATGGCTTGAAGTTATCTACTTCGCATCTGAAGTCACATGATCTCTTTCAAGAGGAATGGCCTTTCTGCTGTGTTGAGGCAATGATTTGCATTTTAGCAGATAGGGCACACTGGAAAAAAACATAAGGGCTGTCCAGGTATTTGGTTATCTGATGTGACCAGCACGGATATAAACGCCCTTAAAGAAAGAAATACTGACTTTACCAGGAGGCATTGTATCTGCATGCTAGGGATATAGGTGTTCTCCAAAACACTCAATCATACACGGGTAATGGAACAGGGATGAAGCACTCACTAATGGCCCTACACTTCATTTCTTCATATGCATGCACACGTTCTCCTCATAAACGTGACTAGAATTCAGTGCACTCGGTTGATGTTTGGTTCATCTGCTCCTTGTTCAATCACTGAAAAGGGATCAGACAAGTTAAGAACACTGGAGCACTGCTCAACAGTGCAATCAAAAAGCTGTGGCACTGCATGCTTTGAAATCAAACCCTGACCCCCGCCAGGAGAGCCCGCACGTCTGACCCAGTTCCTTGCCATGCTGACCACAGACTCACAGGTGCCGAGGGATGGGCAGAGCCGCCATGCCCACTGCTAGCACAACAGCCCCTGAGGAATCTGCTGCTTCTGGAAGTGTATCACAGAATTGCCTAGATTGGAAGAGAACTTTAAAATCATCAAGTCCAGTCATTAACAATTTCGAACACAAACATGACCAAACCACTCAAAAATATGAGGTGTCAGTAGAAGTATGGTATTGTAATATCACCAGAACGGTCTTGGGCCAAGTCCTCAGCATCACTCATCCTAATCACACCAACGTTTCCCCCAGTTTGTCCTTCCACCCCTCTCCAAAAGCTGGAGAGCGGCTGCTTCCTGATGTGCAAAGTGATGGAACAGAGTACAGCATCCCCTTCTGTCGAGTCAGTACAGAGGCCTGTGAGTCCAAAGAGGACCACAGGTTATAAAGCCTGCTGTGGTGGGAGAAAGCTCCACATGGATGGGCACAAGATGGGGATCACTGTGTCCCTTGCTCTGCAGCCTTGCCATGTGACAAAGTCCCATCAGGACTGCATAGGGAGCAAAAGATTTCTGAGAACAGAGATAAACAAAGCAAAATCTTCACCCTCCTGCCCTTGCTCTAAAGGTCTAATAATAGTGTAATATGGTATTTATGCCACCAGTGTGGTGACAGTTCTAAAGGGATCAACCTCCACTGTCAAGGACAGAGTGATCAAATTGTCTTTTGGGACAGATAGACAACTGCACTCACTGTGACAGAAGAGATGCATTTATTACTGTGCAAAAGATATTTAAAGTGCCAAACCAGCAAAGCAGAAGGCATTGTGTGAATGCACTATTTTGATTGACTGAGCTAGTCCTTTAAGGTTCTGGAGTCCCAGACACAAGCTTCCACTTTCAAAGCTGTTCCTCTCCTGTGAGACGAGACCATAAGTAGAATGCACACCAGGCGTGATAATTCTGCATGACCCAGAAGAGTTTCGATGCTTGTTTTTCTAGCAGGATGCACTTTCCCTGATCAGAGTTACAGTAGCTAATCATTTATGTATGATCACGCAGTTCTGCCAAAATGCGTGCAAGCAAAAATACATCATAACCTCTTTCCAGTGCACCATGGGGATACACATTATTTATAAAACATTTACTGTACCTGAGAAATGAATCTATACTGGCAGCTACCAAGATCTCTGCATAATGGGAGGCTACAAGGTTTGTTCCAACGGCAAACAAATCCATCAGAAATGTTTCATCCAAGATCGATGGAAGAGGGATCAAACTGCTAGCTGTTAGGTTCTGCAGGACATAAGGTCTCCACTGCATGTTTTCTTTTGTTAGTCATAGAAGTTGTTTGCCCTCTGTCTTAGTGGTCTGATGTGATCAAGCAACCTGATAAAGAGTCAGTATTGCTGGACTTAGCCACCTCTCCAGTTACCTATGGGGATCAAAATAACATGCAACTTGAGGAAACACAAATGTTCTTTCCAAATTAAGTTTTCCTGTTCAAGTCCAAGGACATAGGCTGTACCAAACAAGACCATTCTCCTTTCCACAAAGGGCAAAGAGAACATACCAGTCCCACCAACAAGGTCACACATACTATTGCTTTTTTGTTTAGCAGTCATGTATCATATGCACACTTAAGATTCTGAAAAGGGTTATAGCATCAACAGCTGCAACAGAAAGTAGGCCAAAAAAAGCTGCCAATACGTTGCTGAGTAGTCTAGAATGACAAGAAGAAAACCAGCTATGTTGCTAATATAGAAACTGGGGCATCCCTTCACAAGCAGCCTTTCCTGACGTCATAGCACAAATTCTGTTTTCCAAATACTTTGGAAACATTAACTTCCCGCGCAAGCCTCTATGCACGCATTCCACATACATAATTGAAATTCTGCTTCAGGCTTATTTCTCAGAAGCACCCACTACAAAGTGATGTAACTGATATTTTTCAGAAAGACTGAAGATAATAATACTTGAAGTGAATGTGTTCCTTCTGAACCCTGACTGTGGTTCTCCCTTCTTTTACCTCACAAAGCTCAAAGAAGTATTTTTATGTGACCCAACAAAGTATTTAAAGTACTAGCCAGCAGACAAATTCCTGTTTGAGAAATCTGTATGTCCAGTCACAACAGAAAGAATAAAAAGAGTAGGAGAAATGAAGAGAGAAGTAAATGTCCAGAACAATTTAAAACTCTGTCTCAGTCAGTGAGATGACAGAAATCTGTTCTCAGAAATCAAAAGGAGTAGGTTAATTTAAGTGAACAGGGAAAGAAATCTCCCCCTCCCAACTATTCTGGGTGATATGAACAAGAGACATGAAAACCAGCATACTTGGCAAAAAGAACACGAAACCAGAAATGCGAAAGGCAGTTGTAGGGCCTCCAAACTCCTGAGTCCAAGAAACTAGACCAGAACACTATGGAAGCATCAGGATACCTTCTGTAAAAATGAGAACGATTTTTTTTAAAAAGGAAAATTTCCCAAATTATCAGTTGAATGCAGGTTATTCTGGGAAGCAATGACTAATGACCTAATTTGCACAACTCTACCTCCCTCACAAGTTAGCTTCAGCTTCTACTTAGAGCCTAAAGAGATGATAGCTATCTATGGCACTCAGGCTATGCCAAATCTTAGTAAAACAACATGAGGAAAAAGAAATGGGCATAGGAATTGCCAAATGATAACTCGATCTGCATTTTATTCATCTGGTGAACCATAAGCTGCACAGACAGTGCAAAACCTACACCCTGAAGCCTCAAGCCCACCAGACTGTCTCTTCCCAAAAGGTGCCTCTGTGTTAAATCAGGCTCCCTGAGTCAGGGGGGTACACAGATTTGATTCCCATGTATGTAAAAGGATTTTTAAAAAAAATTTAATTGTTTTTACAGACTGGGAACTGCCAACTACTAAGTGCAACCATCCCCTATGTGGTAGGAAGTCAGTAACATCTGTGGAAATAATTGTCTTCACTTTGGTTTTAATCTTATCCTTCTGAAATTGCTTCTAATGACAAAAGGACAACATTTCCTACCTTGTAATAGTAAATCATCTGCTGCTTTGGCAAAATACTAATTTCAATAGCCCAGGCGAGGAGAGCTTTTATCTACAAACAATACACTGTTTTGCTTACAGGCACCACATGCTTCTGAAAATTAACAAACTTACCTTTTATATTCCAAATAATAGTTTCTCTCCATAACTTAACCACAGTCCTGTAAACACTGTACAATTCATCCCTTGGGGATGTGAGGATTTAGTATGGTGAGGACTCAGGTAATGCAAATATTGCAAAAACCCAGGTAAAACATAATAGATGAAACAAGACAATTATTGTGTGGTGTAACAGATAACAAAAAAGTTCTTGAATGAATATCTGATGCAGATAGGCAGAGAACTGCCTAGAAACAGCTGTGCTACTCTGTACCCTCTATTAGAGCTATCTTCTGTAGCAGATCACCACAATCTAAGTAAACTTGGATATTGCTGGATGGGAACAGGGGGTGAGCAGACAGTAGGAGCAGCTCGATCAGTTTCCCTTTAGCAAAGACACACCTATGCACACTTATGCCTCCTCAAGCTATATCCACATAGAATCACTGAGAATCATAGTATCATTTATGTTGGAAAAGACCTTTAAGAAAATAATCACGTCCAACCATTAACCTAGCACAGCCAAGTCCACTACTAAACCATATCACTAAGCTCCACATCTACACATCTTTTAAATACCTCCACCACTTCCCTGGGCAGCCTGTTCCCATGCTTGACAACACTTTTGGGGAAGAAATTTTTCCCAACGTCGAATCTAAACCTTTCCTGGCACAACTTGAGGCTACTTC
Source organism: Coracias cyanogaster (assembly GCA_033124195.1). Lineage (NCBI taxonomy): Eukaryota > Metazoa > Chordata > Aves > Coraciiformes > Coraciidae > Coracias > Coracias cyanogaster. Next base: position 880 of record JAVSBS010000572.1, on the reverse strand, counting down.
CTTTTGTCCTATCACTTGTTATGTGGGAGAAGAGACCAACCCACACCTTGCTACAACCTCCTTTCAGGTAGTTGCAGAGAGCAATAAGGTCTCCCCCGAGCCTCATTTTTTCCAGGCTAAACAATCCCAGTTGCCTGAGCTGCTCCTCATGAATCTTGTTCTCTAGAACCTTCACCACCCTAGCTGCCCTTCTCTGGATGTGCACCAGCATCTCCATGTCTTCCTTGAAGTGAGGACACCAAAACTGACCACAGTGCTCCAGGTGCTGCCTCACCAATGCCAAGTACAGGAGGATAATCACTTCCTTAGTCCTGCTGGTCACACCATTTCTGATACAAGCCAGGATGCTGTCTGCCTTCTTGGCCACCTGGGCACACCACTAGCTCATATTCAGCCAACTGTTGATCACCACCTCCAAGTCCTTTCCCACTTGGCAGCTTTCCAGCCACTCTTGCCCAAGCTTGTGCCATTTGCACGGCATGGCTGTGACCCAAGTGCAGGACTCAACACTTGGCCTTGTTAAACCTTGTACCACTGGCCCATCGATCCAGCCTGTCCAGGTCCCTCTGTAGAGCCCTCCTACCCTCAAGGAGATCAACGCATCTGCCCAACTTGGTGTCATCTGCAAACCTCCAAGGATGCACTTGAACCCCTTGTCCACATCACTGATAAAGAGATTAAACGGAACTGGTCCTAATACTGAGCCCTGGGGAACACTACGTGTAACACAAGTTGTTTTGTTTTTTCAAAACAATCCAGTTGCAAGGGAGTATCAGGCAGAGCCCGGCAGGCCGAGCCCCGCGGGACGAGCCGCCGCGGCCCGGGGGCCTGGGCGCGAGGCGGTGAGCACGGGCGCGGGGCTCCCCCTGCTGGCGGCGCG
>JAVSBS010000571.1:15219-35096 GCA_033124195.1 Coracias cyanogaster | reverse complement strand
ACTGCATTAGTCTCATTGGGCTACAGTGATGGATTAAGGGGAACTGTTGCCCTCAAGAAGAAAAGGCTTGAGTGAATTATGTACTTCCTTCTCAATGCATTCAGAGTGTGCATATATTAAGAGCAGTCTTGGCAGATTCTGGCAGAAGGCTGAAAAAGTCAGAGGGAGGTGACCAACTTTTGATAACAGCTCATTAACTTTATTTGTCATACTCATAACTCTCTTTAAAGTACACACAGAGATGGCAATTAATTGCTGGGCAGAAGGGAAAACAGAGCAGCAATATAAGAAAGGAAACACACTTTTAAATTTACTTGATTGAAATAAAACTCAAAGATAATTAACCTCCTGAATTCTTCATGTGCTTTTGAGACATTTCCTTTAAGTGACTTAACGGGAGGTCACAGTTTGAGCAGGGGGACAGAACTAAGAATATGACACTATCTTTAGCCTCATAGCCTATAACTTTATTCCCAGCTGACAGCAGTGAATGTTTTAATGGAATAGAGCTTCCTGTGGGACTATACGAGCTGCAGTAAAACTTCCATGGGGAGAGTTTCCCAAGAGAAACGCACAGAGGGAGGTCTGTTGGTGGGCAGATTGCAGACTTGGGAGGTGGGAGACCTTTGTTCGTTAGTTGTGCTCTAATTCAGAAATAGTCAGAACATCCCAGATGAGTTTCAGAAATACTTTTCTTAGCGTTATCTCAATAAAAGAAGTCAGAAGTCTTGGGTTTGCTCCTGCATGCAGCAGAGGATGTTTTGTGACCTCAGTACGTTCTCCAGAGCAGGAAAACAAGTTTCCTGTTCCATATTAGTCTCCCCAGAGTTGATCTTTCTGGGGGAGGGGACACATTCATAACGGCATTATATATATAAAAAATTTACTAGTTCATAAGATGGACACAGTTTAATTAATATTAGACTTTTTCTCTTCTGAGCTGCTTTTCAAAACTGATATTTTTTTCTGTAATAAGAACAACTGAAACATAGCTTGCTGAGCACAGGAAAGTGCTTCAGGAGGCATTAAGTGAGCAGCTGGATTGCACTGGAGTAAATCTGTGTCCCATATTCCCTCATCTGAGAAGGAAGTGTCCTTCAGAAAGCTACATGCACATGCTTGGCACAGCTGTCTGTTGAGGTTATAAGTGGAAGAAAGTCGGGCTGTGACCTTTCTCTGTTCCTTCCCTTCCACATGAAGGCAGGAAAATGTCCTTCCCCTGCTGTCCTCTCCGTGGCACTGGCAAGCAATAAACTGGGAGTGAGAAATATCTTGAATTTTCTAACATTCTCATCAGGGAATGTAGATCAGTTCAGAAGCTGGCTTGGCCCAAGGGGAAAAAAGGCCCAGTGAATTGAATATTGAACACTGTAGTTTGTTCCTTTGCTGCATGTCTTTGCAAGTTCATGTTCAATAATTATCTGCCAGTTGTTTTTTCTTTAATTTTCAACATATTTGAGAACTTTCATTTTTTAATCTTATCCCTCAGCCTGTCCATTATCGTCTGGATCTACATGGTACATCCATTGCTTAATTTTCATTTGTTCCTCTCTTCCTCTACCTTTGACTCTTATTGATTTTTGTAACATTCAGTTAATATTTCAGTATATTATTAGTTTGTGTGACATTTTACAGTCCATGCAGTTAAATCACAACAGGTCTCTTGAAATTACTGGGCATGTAACTCAAGTAATTAAATTAAATTTCAAGGGGGAAACTGGCAGAAAAATAACACAGAAGCTTTTGACCTTATGGAAGCAATCACTTTTGTGTCTCCAAAATATCTGAAGGAACAGGGTTTTTTTCTTGTTTTAAGTTACTCAGATGCATAGGTATTCTGAAAAAATAGCTATTACATCTACATATTTAGCTGTCTACATGACAGAAAAATCATCTCTAAAGTATTTATGTCCTGGCAAGGGAGCTAGACACTGTGGTAATTCCCTGATGTAGGGACTGTCATGCTGGATCAATGCATTTCCCTCTGGATTTTCACCTGCTGGCTCCCCTCCGGAAAAATGGCATTTGAGCACTTGTACATCCCTGGGGAGGAAGGGACAAGTAGCAACTAGGGAAAATTTTAATTTCAAGTTTTGTACAGCAGAGATATTCCAATGGGACATCGAAGGTCTTCTGTTTTGGGGGTTTGTGTTGTGAGTTAACAATTATTTAGGTTTTTAGATCTGTAGCATGGGAACATGCCAGCTACAATACACTCTTACAGCCTTCAACAGATATGAGTAGAGGGTATAAACATGGTATATATCTGTTCGTTTAGCTAAGGAAGCATTTGTTTTAAGGTCAACCCTTTTATGTAACTCTGTACATATCAACTCTGTACATACATAAAATTAGTTATCTATAAATGCCTGGAGAGGGGTTCATATCTCCAGTGCTAACATTCAGCTCAGAAAAGTAGGTGTTTCCTCCTTTTTTCCAATAGATGGCAGTACGTTATAGACATGTGGAATTACATCACCTAGCTTTAAAACTGCTTTCTTTCTAAGAGGCTTTTTGAAATATCACTCAACCTGTATAGATACTAAATGCAGAAAAATCAAGACAAAAGTTATTTAAAATAACATTTTCTTCTTCGTCGTCTTTTTTTATCTGCCTCTAATTCAATGGGAATGCATTGCAGGGAAAGATGAACAAAAGAACTCTCAACTTTACATATAAATGTTAAGCAGAACAGAAAAATTACTGCATAATTCTTTCTCATGTGAGATTATAAATACCTGCCTATAATACAATCACTGAAAATATTATGGAACTTCTAAGTGCATTACAGTAAAGTCAGTATTTAAAAATGAGAGGGAAGAATGATGTAAGAAAAGGAATAAACTTACAGGTGGGGGAGGGAAGGAGATGAATAGAGGCAGAGGCTTGTTTCAGTTCTTAGCAAGATCTTCTTTGATAAAATGAGCCTTTCTGCAGGTTGTTAAAATACTAGGATGGGTAAGAAATTAACAATTGCTGAATGCTTGAATGTGCTGAATAATACGAAGGAGGAGTGCGGAAGGTATTTTTGTTTGCCTTATTTTCAGTTGTGACCTTTACCAGTCCTTTAGCTTTACCCAAGCATTTCTACTTGACTACATTTTGCTTATGGGCTTCAGGGGGAAAATGGAGCAAGAGCTTTACATCTACTATGAATCCTTTATGGCATTGGAAATATGCTAGAGGATGCACAGCTGCTTTTTTGCACCCATTGAGGAACTGCAGCTGCACAAGCTTGTTGGAATAGACAGGGAGCTGCATGAGGGAGATGAGCCTTTTGTGTAATAAAATGCTGTTTTCTGTCGTACTTTGTGTTGTTAGAAGAGATATAAACAGATTTGTAAATTAAGGGACAAAAATATTCAAAGAGCAATGCTAACAGGTCCAGTAGAATATGTAAATTAATTATAAACACTCTGCATTATACTACCATTCATTTTTATTTTAAATGGGGGAAAAAAAAAACAACACAATGAGGTGGAATGAATATTTTTGTCATGTCTAGCTAAATAATCAGGCAAAATCTTGGGTTTTGGAGGAATCAAGTCATGAGATGAATGTAATGCAGACTTCTTACTTCAGGGATTAATCCCTATGCACATAATAATTTTTGTTTCTTCAGTAAGATTGCTTATTTTAGTTGCAGCTGTTTGGATTTCACAGGTTTGGTATTTACTGCTGTTTGAGATTTTTTTTGTACTTGGAAGGGTTTAGAAAAATCTCTGTTTTTATGTTTGTTTGGGAGAATGTGATCAGGAAAGTAAAAGTTGAATTTAAAAAGCACAGAGATTTAAAAAATCCATTTTCAACACCTGTTAATTGTTTCTTCTGTATCAAATTTGCCCAGCTTAAAAGTCCAAAAGAGCCTTTTTCTAAACTGTGTGCACTGAAAAGGAGATAAACACTATTGTCTGAAGAGCAAGTCTCTGCTCTTTTTACTTTGCAAGCTGTCACCAGAACAAGAGATTACAGAATTTGAATTCAGCTGACAGGTTTGTTAATGGCGCATAACATGAAATAAAGGAAAAGGGGGCTCTCTGCAGTAGTAACACACTGAGCAGTCAGCTAGAGGTACTCTGGCAATTTTTGAAAGGCCTGGAGTTTTCAAGCAGACTCATTAAAAAAATTAGTCTTATTCAAAACTGGTTTAAAATTATCACAAACATTTGGACTTCAAAAACTGAAATGGAATATAGAGTTCAGTGATACTTCAGATATATTAGTAGCATAATTGCTGATGATTTTAAAAAAGTATTTCAGAAAATACCAAATATGAAAGACAATTAGGAAGAACATATTTTTTGAACTCCAGAGATGTCAAGATCTTTCATTTTTTACATATTTTGTTAAAAATTTATCATCATTTGAAAGATTCCACAGTGTATATTATTACAGTCTTTAAACCAAGGGGGGGAAAAAAATACTTTGAGCTCACTAATGGAAAACAAACTCACATTTTTTTATTTCTAAAACTTTTGAGCAAACATAGCTATTAATTCAGCTGTAAATACATCCATCAAGAATCCATTCCTCATCTTACAGTAGCACAAAAAGAAATCCTGTTGTGCCATTTGCCTTCTATTCAATTTAGAGATATAGCATATCATTCTTAGTTCCCCTTAAATCCACCTAGGATTATCCATCTAATATTTTGCTCTCTCAAACAATAGAGCTTTGCACATCACCATAGCCTCAAGTGATAGAGGTTAGTTTGTCCTGTGCAGAGTGCCCATACTTCTGCCTGTGTTTTTATGACATTTGTGCAGATACTGTGCTGGGTGCATGTAATGACTCTAACACATCTGAGATGCATTGAACTGTGTTGTTAAACTGTGCTTTTTCCAGGAGCCTCCACAATAAATGCAGTCCAGAAGGGCTTTGGTGTATCTGTTACTGTTCATCTTCTTGGGTTGATAAAGCCCAGACATACTGAGTCCTGAGGAAGGTGATTTCCACTCTTCTGATTGCTAGGCTTTGTCATGTTGGCTGAAAGTGACACAGATTGCAGAACACAATATGTTTCATCCTGCATCTCAACTTCTTCCTCAGCTGCATGAACTCTAAGCCTGTTGGGGAAGGTGGAAGGCGGTAAAAAAAATAAAGACAGACACAGATGTTGAGGCTGTGGGTAGTAATAAATTGTGCACTATGCTTTCTTGGCAACTCGAGGGACAAACCATATAGAAGAGATGGGAATCCTTCCAACTGGAAACTTCATCTAGTCTTCAAGACTGAGTCTTGCAAGGTGCCCTGACTCCAATGAGCAAATCACTTAAACACATTGCCCTGTGGGAATACTTGCATGCTTAAAGTTAAGCAGTATTAAATACTGTGTTGCATTAGATAATGTAAAATTGAATAAAATTGTTTTCAAAGCCTAAATCAATCATGACACATGGTATTTCTGTGATTCTTGTAGCAAAAATACTCTGCACCAGTGGATGTCACTGTGTGCTCCCAGGCAGAGTGGCTTAATGATGCTGCAGATGAATACTTGCAGAGGTTGCATAAGGAAAGGCCCATTTGTAATTCCAGTGGTACTCTGTTGCCATGCACTAGAAGGTAGGAATATAGTGCTTTTGAGAGTCTACCTCCCTATACAATGCCCTCAAAACCAAACAGCCCCCACATTGTAATTTAGTTTGAATTTTTTTCAGTGTGTTTTATCATCCAGAGTCATGTGTCTCCAGTTCTTTTCTATCTAGAACAAGCAAGATAAAAATAACAAATGTACCGCTAAAGCAAAAATAAATATTGCTGTGTTCATGAAGTTTCCAGTTGTGTTGTTACAAGTAGGAGAGTTGATAAATTGGGAAATCCCTGAAGTACTATTTAGTACCAAGCACAGTAATTTTATTTATGTAGATAAATAGCACTCCTTTAATGTGGTAAATCTGTTAGAGTGAAATCTGTGTGATTTCAGCATTTGTAATGTGAACATTTCAGAAATGTAAGTACCAGTTTATGCAAATAGGGCCCAAACTCATCACTTTTACCTACCTTATTATTGATATCTATCTTCATTGAAACTATGTATGGAGTGCACTTCATTAAGGCTGACAAGCCAAAGGCTGCTCCTTCTCGCTGGGAATTGCCATCTTTTTTACGATGCAAAAGCCATTAAATGACTCTTTTACAGTAAGTCAAATATCTCTGCTTCTCTCCCCCAATGGGGGGTACTTTTTTTATTTTACTCCACAAATCCTACTTAAAGACACATGGTAATATTATTTACAAAGAAAACCACTGCATCTTTGTCCTTCCTCAGATAAGTGTTTTTATTTCCCTAACTATATAATAATATATTAACTATGACTTTATAGTTAAACCCTGTGTGGGAAGATGTACACACACTTTTTTAATGTCTATTGCAAAAAAATGTTCTTTTCTCCTCATTGCCTCTAAAAAGGTTTTATTTTTTCCTACAACACACTAAAATGCATCTGTTATGTAGTGATATTTAAGGTAAAACAAAGCAAGTTCTCTATATAAAATGGTCTGGCTACAGCTGCTGGATGAGGGAGATTTTACTCACAGGTTTGATGTATGTACAAGCTTTGCTGGACACCTTTAATGTAAGTTGCTTGCTAGATCACTTAATGTATGGTCATATGTGAGAGAAAGGTTCTTTTAAAGGTCAGTTCAGTATCTGCTGCACAGAAAGTTGTTTCCTTTGAGTTGATATTAAAAAATAAATCTTGATGTAGATAGATAATGGGTATTCTACAAGCCAGACCCCTCTCTGCCCTAAAAATATCCACTCATGTTCTTGCATTGTCATGTTTGTACTTCTGCTCACTGCTTGAACTATGTGACTGATTCTGTGGCTTTATAATGACACAGCAGCTAGAGTTGAAATAAGGTATTTGAGTCTGACTTTTTCACAACAGTTTTTACAAATGCATGCCAAAAATTCAACAACTGCTTTCTTCCTGACTCTCTGCTCAAGCCATAGAAGCATGCTCTTGATGTTACTTCTTGGGCTGACCACATTAGAGACACTGTAAAGCACTGCAAAGAGTGAATTCATGCTTTTGACATAGATCTGAAACTTTGTCTTAATATGTGAGGTACTTTTAAAACAACACCACACCATTATTCAATCTGGCTTTTTTCTAATGTGATTTATTGCCTGCAGTCAGAGAGATCAGTTCAGATAACCTGATGTGCCAGGTGAGCAAAGAGGCTACAGTCCATGTGCTAACAGCTGAGCAGATGATGATTCACTCTGCATATCTTTCCTTCAGGCAGGAATAACCACTCCTGAGGACTGAAATAGCTTCTCAGATTGTAGTGAAGCAAAGGGAATTTAGCATCAGTTTCCTGTGGTAGCAGGAAGGAGAACAGAGCACAGGACTCAGCGTTCAGAAAAAAAGTTTCTCTTGGATAAGGTTTTATAGATGTAGACCATGTGCATATTTAAGGTAGGGTTTATTTCACCTATTTTCAGAATTTCAAAGCACAGTTCAGCTAATTCTCTCACTCAGGATACATGTAGGTGTTAGTTTTATCTGCTGCAAAGTCTCAGTTTTCTCTTCTGCTACTGTTTCTCCTCCAGCTCTCAGCAGCAGTTCTGCTACAGGCTGCATAAGGTCCAACGGATGGATGCAGGCCCTGGGTATCAAGTGGGGCACTTAGTGGGGCTCCTTATCTCCATGGAATACTGTCTGAAGCAAGAGAAGACAGCTGCTCTTGCTCAGCCTTTTAATGGTAGATATACAGTTGTATGTTTTCAGTGCTGACTTCTGCAGTGGTTCTTCACCCTTAGCAGGAAGCTGCCTTCAGGCTTAGGGACCGTTGTCAGCACACGTTCACCTTTTTCATTTTATTTTCCAAAACCCTAGGATTATTGGCTCTGTTTTACCTAAAATAAAATAAAAGCAGACCTATGTCTGCTGTGCATACACATTATAGGCCAGTGGGCTTTGAGATTTGGCAAAACCAATGCTCAAGCATTTCACTGAGTTGTCCTGGAGGCTGTGGGATGAGGGACGGTGTCTACAGAGGAGGCAATATTTTTCCCTATTTATTTGCAGTCACCCATAGGACGCGAATTTGTCAATTCATAGGGTGGAGCTTAACTCTGAACATTTTTTTTAATTTATTCTCAATGACTTCTTATTGTTCCCTCTGCACGGTGACATAAAGGATTGCCAAGAAGTTCTCAGAATCCATGAACTGTTTGTAGAAAGTTTTGCATAAAATTTTTACTGTCCTTAATAATAATCATAACACAGAGTTGTTTGAATGAAGAAACCTTTCCCTTTCACATTTATGGGTGAATATAAGGCTAAATACTAAAAAAAAAAAAGCTTGCTGATTAATTGCTGGTAGCTTTCATTGGGCTCCTGTGTTGTATTATGTTGTTCTAAGCAGCTCAGTCCACAATAAAACATGTGGAAGAGTAATTTTATAGCCTCAAGGGAACTAGTTCTTACAAATCAAGTATAACACATATGGTCTAGAAATTCAGCTAGCCTACAGGTGACTGCCTATTTGGTATTAAAACAGCAGGATTACAGAGGGATTGACTTAGTGGACATTTAATATTTACAGAATCATAGAATAATTTGGATTGGAAGAGAACTTTAAAGGTCATGTGGTCCAACCCCCCTGCAGTGAGCAGGGACTTCTTCAACTAGATCAGGTTGCTCAGACCCCTGTCCAACCTGACCTTCAATGTTTCCAGGGATGGTGTTCCTACCACCTGGTCCAGTGTTTCACCACTCTCGTTGTAAAACATTTCTTCCTTATATCTACTCTGAATCTACCCTCTTTCAGTTTAAAACCACTACCCCTTATCCTGTTGCCACAGGCCTGCCTAAAGAGATTGTTCCCATCTTTCTTAGAGACCCTCCCTAAAGTACTGAAAGGCCACAATAAGGTCTCCCCTGAGCTTTCTCTTCTCCAGGTTGAACATCTCCAACTTTCTCAGACTTTTTTCATAGCAGAGGTGCTCCAGCCCTCTGATCATTTTTGTGGCCCCACTCAGGACCTGCTCCAACAGGGTAATGTCTTCCTTGTGCTGAGGTAAACTGAACACAGTACTCCAGGTGGGGTCTCAGCAGAGTGGAGAACAACAACAGAATCACCTTCCTCAACATTCTAATTATACTTCTTTTGATGCAGCCCAGCATACGATTGCCTTCCTGGGCTGTGAGCATGCATTGCTAGCTCATGTCCAATTTTAAATCCACCAATGCCCCCAAAACCTTTTCCACAGGGCTGCTTTCAATCCCTTCATCCCCCAGCCTGTACTGATACTTCGGGGTTGCCCCAACCCAGACGCAGGACCCTGCATGTAGCTTTGTTGAACCTCATGAGGTTTACATGGGCCCACTGCTTGAGCTTGTCCAAGTTGCTCTGAATGGAGTCCCATCCTTTATGAATGTCAACACTCAGCTTGGTGTTGAATACAGTTCTCTCTCCTTAACTGAACCTATTTTTTACATACCTGTTCTGACCAGGAAGTTGTGTTGGGAAGGACTGAGTTGCATAATTATCAGTTGGCTGATTTCACTGGTTAAAAGACTAATTCATAATATTTTTCAAAATACATACAAAATATGAAGCTACACATGTGCTTGTGTGTCCTGATTAAAAATACTTGTCAAGCATATACATATTTTTCATATGTTTTCAAGCACCCGATAAGTAGCTAAAACTGGTAATTCTTAGCAGATTTAAAGACAACATTTCTGAAGGAATGAAGTCATCCAGGACCTCATTCTGGCACTGTTTTAATGAGAAGTAGAACCTCTGTACTCTCCAAAATAACTTCAAATAAATACATTTTTTCATTCTTCGCAGAAGTTCACCAAATACAAGCTGTTTTGACACAAAATTAGAAGAAGAGTTGAAGGTCCTGCAGGCCTAGCAAAACCCCTCTTGAAGGATTTCCAGGTTTTCATTGATAAGACCTGGTGTTAAAGAGAGGGACTCAAATATATGGGGATTTGACCTGCCAATTTAGTAACATATGCAGTTGGCATTTTGGTCACAATTTGGTTGAACCACCAGTAATTTTTCATGTTTCATTAAGAGGAAACCTTTTATTTTCCTATTTAGGTCTAAAAAGTAAACCTACAAAGTTGTTTTAAAGCAAATGTTCACAGCTTATTTTCCATCAAATCTATTTAGAAAGAGTAGAATAATTGAAAATCATAATGCTTATTCAGTAGTTGTTCCAGTTAGTCTCCCCAGCAGTTACATGTCTTTCACTCTTGAGCTGCCTCTCCTTGCTTACTGTCCTGGATTTGGCTGAGATAGAGGCACCTCTCCTCGTGGCAACCCATACAGTGCTATGCTTTGTGTTTGTGGCTAAAAAAATATTGGTAACACCCCAACGTATTGGCTATTGCTGACTAGTGTGCAGTGTCAAGGCTTTCTCCCCAACCTGCCCCCCCTGCAAAGTGCAGGCTGGGAGTGGGCAAGAGTGTGGGAGGGGACACAATCAAGGCTGTTGACCCCAAATGGTCAAGGGGATATACCATACCATATGACATTGTGCTCAGCAATCAAATCTTGAGGAAAGGAGGAGGATGGAGGGACATTTATGCTTATGGCCTTTGACTTCCCAAGTAACCACAATGCATACTGAGGCCCTGCTTCCTAGGAGGTGTCTGGGCATCACCTGCCTATGGGAAGCAGTGAGTGAATTCCTCTTTTTTGTTTTGCTTCTGTGATTTTCTTATTTTACTGCTTTCAACCCAGCCCATGAGCTTGTCCATCTTATTTTCTCCCCCTGGCCTGCTGAGACATGAGAGAGAAACTGGGTGGGGTTCCAGCAGGCAAGACACAACTGTTGCCTTAATGAATCAAATATTACAGTATCACAGTAAAGCAGGAAATATATTATTTTTATATTGTTGTAAAAAAACACAGAGGTGAAAGAGCAATGGTGGTATTTGAAGTGGTGTGAGTTATGAGCCATCACCATTTCAATTAGTTAGGTTCTAGGTGAATGCATTATCTATTCTCTCAGCTCATACTTGTGGTGGGTTAACCTTGGCTGAGAACCAGGTACCCACCAAGCTGTTCGACCAGTGCCCCCTTTCCTCTTCCTCCTCAGCAGGGCCAAAGGGGGAAGGAAAATAAGATGGAAAAAATGCCATGTGGGTAAAAACAAAAGCAGTTTAATGAAAACAAAACAAAGCCAAGCAAGTCTGCATGCAGAAGTGAAGAAAAACAAAAAATTATTCTCTGCTTCCCATGAGCAGGCGAAGTCTGGCCCCTTCCAGGGAAGCAAGACTCCAATATGTGTAGTGGTTCCTCCTCCTTTTTCCTAGCTCTGTAGTTGAGCAGACATCATATGGTATGGAATATCCCTTTCCTGGTTGTGTCCCCTCCCAGGACCTTGCCCACCCCATCCCATTGTGGGGGTGAATGTTGGGAAGAGCCTTGGTGCTGTGCAAGCACTGCTCAGCAGCAGTCACAACACGGGTGTGTTATCAACACTGTTCTACCTCCCAACACAGAACACTGCACCGTGAGGGCTGCTATGGGGAAAATCAGCTCAGCCAGACCCACTATAAAGCTGTATTGGCAAACACGGATTATAGCTTTTGTTCTTTTCTCAAGAGTCAAAGAGATTTATAGGCAGGTTTCCTATGCAAGGAAAATAGAAGACAGCAGCTTAAATTTCTTCCAAGTCACCAGGGAAATCAGATTTTAGGCATGCATCAATGGCTAAATTGGGTGTGGAATTATCCTCATGTGATAAATCACTGTATCTAAAGGTCTTTCATTTTTTGTAATGAGATGGTGAGTGTTTAATTAGGGAATGGTTTGTTCATTGCATAGATTAAAATTGTCTAATTGCTACTTTGTGCACCTATGTATTTAATTTCTATAGAGTAATCCTTGAGTTTATGAAGAATCTGTCCAATTTCTCGTATGTTTTTATTGAGATAGTCATCTTTCTGTGCAGATAATAGAAATTTATACTCATTTTATAGACTATTTGAATCAGGATAATAGAGTCCTTGATGGAGCAAAACACTATTCATATACTTAAAATGATCTGATATTCCAGACAGCCTGTTTTCTTACATTGCATTATTATGATCAACACACTTAGGGTGGAGCAGCAAACTGGGTTATCTCTGTCTGAATCTGGATGAAATTTTTACCTGTAATGACCAGCAGTGTTACCTAGAAAATAAATTATTTGGCTCAACTCCGGCTTGCACTGATTAAAACAATGTGGAATAGTATTTTGTTGTTTCAGAAACCAAGGTACATATGGGATAAATGTTGTCGTTCTTAATCAAATAGTACTTCTGAAGAAGGCAGTGACATGAGTCATATGTTTAAGTGCATCAAGCACTCAAGTATGACTAGCGAGATTCATTAAAGAATAGGTAAATCAAATGTGATTTAAAGTCTTTTCAGCAGTTTAATGCTTTTACAATATTTTGGAGTTGTCTAGGAATAACAACTCCAAATGAGCAATACAATACAATGTATCTTTATTTTGACTCTTTTCTATGAACTGTATTTAAAGTAATTTTAGTATTACATTGTTAGAGCCACAGTTTAGAAGTGAGAATGAAATAAAAACAAAGACCTATAAGTTAGGAAGCTAATATGAGGGGTAAAGGAGATTATTTTTAATTCTCACCTAACAAAAAAAAAAGGAAGTTAAAAATCCTCTGGCAAAAGAAGATATAACTTCAAGTGTGTGATATATAATATGCTGTATTCATGAATATTCACAACAGAAAATTTTCTTACTGCCGTGCTAAAAATGTTTTCTGTTGTTGCTTCACCATAACTGGTAAATAATATTGTCTTTGACTAAATCTTTGCACATTCATATTCTCCTTAGGATGTTTTCTTGCCCTCACTATGATACATGATATAACCACCAGAGAAATGTTGACATTTAATATTTCACCTCCACTGATTCAAAGACAAAGACCTTGTACTAAAGTAAACGTCAAAAGATGTGCAATTATCCAATTTGGAGCAACATTTTGGTGGCTTTGATAAAGTAGTGATAACATTTTCTTTCTTAATGTAGTTAACTTACTGTTACTGATATTCCCTTGAGTGGAAGCTGATGTTTTTCATATCTTCACAACACAATTCACCATATAAAATAGAAAGCAAGTTTTCTTTCACTGTCCATAAAAGCACTTCTGCTTCCTGTTATCAAATTATTACGTATTTAGTCATACTTTTGAAAACTGTTTGTCATTTTGTCTTTGTTGCCTCTTTTTATGATTGAAAAGGTTTTTTTTTGGCTGTAGCATTTTGCTTTTTGCAAGGTGGGGTTTTTTAAACTGTGTGCCATCAAGTTTCCAAATGTGAGTGCTGTGAGCAAAACTGCGTTTGAGAAAATAATTTAGCTTATTTTGGCCCGGGGCACTAGGTTGGCATATGAAACGTGCATTTTGCAAGTTTATATGTCAATTTTAGATTTTTGGAATCTGATCTGTTTTTCTGATGATATAAATTGGGCCCTATTAGGATCTCTATTCAGGAAAGATCTTAAATATGAACATGAAAATATTAACCGATTTTAGCACTTTCTTTAATTGAAATACAAGTAACTGTTTAGGTTCTATTTACATAACTGAGAACTATGTGAAAACTTTCTTTGTGGTTAGTAAAATTCAGTTAAATTGCTGTCTGAAAGACTGTTATCTGTCTTTGAGCCCTGTTATCGCCATAAGTAAAAAATAAGAGACTAGTCTATAGCTTCATATTTCACCCTATATCTTGGGAAAGGCACTGCACTAACTGTCCTATTGCTGCTATGTGTACTAAACAATTTCCTTAGATTGTATTTTCATTTAGTATCTGGCACCAGAGAATGTGATTTTCCCCTCCTGAAAAAGCTTTAGACCTTATCAACGAGTATGTCTAATCTACTGGTTTTAGAAGTAAATATTACAAGGTATACTCACTGAATGCAGTCTAATCCAAAGAATTTGAGTGCAAAGAGGCTGAAAGTTTGAAAGAAGAACAGGTAAATATAATTATGTTTCATTGTCGATTTCTGTTCCAGTACTTGTTCAGAGTTTGCCCATCATGTCCTGTCACAAACTAGCCAGTACTTAAGGAGTTCGTTCCGTCCCTTACCTTCTCTCCCATGATGTCTGAAAGAGCTTTCATTTATCGCAGCAAATTGAAGTCCTGTACAAAAGCTCATTCACATAAATATTACAGAAAGAAATAATTCACCTCATTGATCTAGTGTCCCTGCACCGTCTGTAAGTTTACTTCTACTAAAGAAATAAAGATTAAGGTATTGCACTTCTTAAGAATAGGCACCTATTTTAGTGAGAAAATTCCCTGAAGTGATAATAACTCTGGGACACATTCAGAATTTCATTTCGTTGTCACTATCAGGAATCATAGATATGTAATTTTTAAGCAAGCTTGGAAAAACTAATGATGGAAACTTTACAACAATTGCAGAGGTTTTGCTAAACAAATGACAGAAACCTTCCTCAAAGTACTTTACTTTTTTTTTTCCTTCCATTTGATGATACTGTTAAGCTTTGAAGCACTGTGCAGTGTCACAGCACTGTGAGAGCACAACAGGTCAAAGATACAATACGTCTGAGATAAAGTTAGTTTTGCTCAAGTATTTTGTGAAACCTTTGGGTCATCCTGGCAGTCTCAGTAACTAATATCAGTGTTTGTATAATCATTCTTGAGTTACCACTATATTGATATTTCTATTCATGAATCCTTACAAAAGCAGAAAAAACAAGGAGATAAAACAAGGAGATAAAACAACTTTCCGGAACAAGAGAAAAAAGTAACTTGTTGCTTAACCCAGGAAATTATTGTAACTTTCTGGGTTTATTTCTCCTCTTCAGCTGATTCAGCTTTTTCCCAAGAAGTAATTTCCTTCTTTGCCCTTTCTTAGTATGCTTCCATTTCTTCTTTTTCACGGGACTTCTCAGTTCTTTCATTCCTGTAATACCTGAATACAGCTTGGCTGAGAATCATATGAGGAAAGCAACATCCTGCAGCCTTATCTTTCAATAGCAAAACTTAATGCGGCTTTGACTGGCTGAGAGAGAAACCAAATAGAAGGCACAAGGAAACTTAATTTTCTTAGGTAAGAAGAAAGATGCATTCAAATTAATTTCAGACCAACATATTTTAAAATATTTGCAATAAATATATAAATTAATCAGGGTGACAAGACATTTTTTGTGTAGGAGTTTAAATATGACCTTTTGAATTTTTTATAACATCTTTCTTAATTAACACACACACACACCCCCCCCCAGTGTTTTCAAATTAATAATGTTCTTTGATATTCTGTACTGTATCTTTCTAAATTTCTGTGACTGCTAGCATTATGGTGATAACCAGTCTTGAGGACAGGGAAATCAATTATTCATACAATCCCTTAGCCACACTAATTTTTTAATTGTTCATTTTCACTTTCATATTGCTTTTTCCCCTGCATATTTCACAGAGAGCATTTAAAGGTAGAGCTTTTCAGGAACAGAAAATATCTGAATGCTACACAATGAAGACAGGATCTACTGATGTCTACTGGGCTAATACAGAGAACAGTTTAGAAATGAAACAAAATTATTACTGGGAGCAGTATCGGTTGGGATAAGAAGCAAGAGGGTTAGAAAAGCAAAGTATGTGAAGACTAGCAGTATCAGAGGGGAACTGATATAGAAGAAAGAATTAATTACTTTGTCAGGGAAGTTTCATAAGGTCTCTGAGAAATATTTTTATCTTTGGTATAGATATGCTTGATTTGATGTTCAGAGTGGATACATATGGCCTATGGATGTGGAAGTAAAGGAAGACTCTCAGTGTAGTGATGATTCCATTGCTAGACCTCATCACCTGGGTAGACGAAACTTTTAAGTCTCCAGCTAACACTGGTCCTTATGGAAACTATTTTAGGTGACAAAACTTAGATTCCACTAAAGGATTCTCTTTTTTTTTTAAGGGAAAAAGCCTGAATTATGTATACTGTTGCAAAACTGCTGGCCCATCTCACTTTTTGCTTCTCTCAAGAACAATGTCCCAGTCATCTGACACATAATGAAAATACATTGATTAATATATTGGTCTATGTTCCATCATTAAATTAAAGAAGTGCTGTGCGTCTGTGCTTAAAATTAACCAACCCATGAACAATCACTTTATTAGAGAGATAAAAAATAAGTGATAAGATTTACAGTAATCTGAGAAGTGACATACAAAGTGGTCACTTATCCTGACCCTTAAGTACTGTATAAATATATAAGGGCTTAGGTTTCAATGATCAAACATCCAGCTAGTTGCTTTGATGATAATTAAATGAATTACGTATTATTTGGTTGTAGAGAAGTCATTCAAAGGAAGACAGAATTTAAGGAATGTGGTGTTTAAAATTTCTGCAAATAATTGGAAAAATGTATGTAAATCAGACTTTAAGAAAATTGCACTAGAGTAGTTTGTCACTGCAAGTGGGTTTTTTTCCCTTTAAAGAAGAGGAAAGCTTCTTCATTTGCGTTCTTGTCTTTCAGTACTATGAATGTGTATGAAAAGGTAAACTTTACCTAAAAATTCTAAGGATTTCATCCATTTTCTGTGAAGGAATTTCTGAAGGTGTGGGTCTGCATTTAAGCAAGGAAACCAGTGCTTCCCACCTCCTCAAAAATCTCCTTTGTCTAACTCAGCAAACTTTGTATCATTTGTAAAGAAAGCCCAGGCAGCTTTGCATTCATTAGCAAAGATAAAACTACTACTACCTCCTAAAGGCTCTAAAGATTGTAGAATATCAAAGAATGCTGTACAGATGATTATTGTGCTGCTTCTAATTGGCAGAGAAGAGAGGAGATGTTCTTCTTTGCTGTTGCACAGACATACTACGTGCAAAGAGGCTTTCTGGATGCTGTGGAAAACCAGCCTAGACAGACAATGTGATGCTGGAAGGTTAAAGGGAGGGAGGTGAGGAATGGTAAACACAGTTGTAAAAAGGGGAAAGACATGGAAGAACACATGTAGCTGAATGCTAACTCATGCTCACAAGTGGGCTGAAGTCTACAAAGGCAGGCAGGAGAAAATGAGGGTTTAGAAAGAATGGGATAGAAAATTTGATACTTACATAAAATGGTAAGTGGAAAAACAAGAGCAGGGAGAATCACAAAACAGATTATTATTTTTCCAGAAGCAGAGTCAGACATGCGATGGGATTTAAACTCCTATCTCCCTCTAGAGGTATGTAAATCCATTCCTTGTTTTTACAACTTAAAAGAGTTCTTTAGGTGAGAGACACTGTGTCTTTCATTTAGCAGTCAAATAGCCTTTCAAATACTGTTGGAAGTCCTTGAAAAGCTATTAGAAAATTGTTATCCTCTCTATTTTACCCAAGAAGGCCAATCTTAAAGCTGTTCTTTAAGCTATGCACAGGTAAGAGTGGTGTCACAGATTGTGACAAAACATATTCAGGTAGGTTGGACTGTAGCGCTCCTCACAAAAGAGCCCAGGTGATATTTTATACAGGGCACATCTAATTACACTGTGCAGCATAATCGTATACTGTTGTATAGTTGGTTGCTATCAAAGGGATAATGGTAAAGTTTTTATTATCTTCCTCTCAGCAGTGGCACTGATGAACACTCCCTTCTGCAGAGCTATTGCCTTTTTGATATCTAGTACTCTGCTGAATTTCATTGATACTTTTCATCAGTATAAACCTTGTGGCAGTCTTTTTGTCCTGATAAATAAACTGGGGACTTTATAGAGCTGTGTCAAGCTCATGCAATGATTTCACAGAATCATAGAAGGAATCATTTAATCATAGAATGAATCATAGTATGGCTTGGGTTGGAAAGAATCTCTAAAGGTCCTCTGGTCTAACTGTTGGGTAGTGAGCAGGGATATCTTTAACTAGAGAGGTTGCTCAGAGCCCTGCCCAAGCTCACTTTGAATGTTTCCAGGCATGGTGTTTCTACCACCTCTCTGGGCAATGTGATCCAGTATTTCACCACTGTCATTGTAAAAAATTTCTTCCTTATATCTAGTCTAAATCTACCCTTCTTTAGTTTAAAACCATTACCCCTTGTTCTGTTGCAACAGGCCTGCCTAAAAAGATTGGCTATATCTTTCTTATAAGCCCCCTTAATGTACTGAAAGGCCACAGTAAGTATTTTTTTTTCTGTGTTCTGTACAACAATGTTCCAAATTTTCTTATTTACAATTCTATTAAATTATGTCTTAATGTGCTGAAAGACCAATGCATATAGCCATGTATATATGTTAACTTAATAAATATAGCACTCACAAAACACTGTTCCTTAGAGAGGTTCTATAACTGCTTTCCAGATACTGAAGAACCTCTCCACACCTTTCTCACAGAGGTGTTAATTATTGCTCATTTTTAAGTGGTGGTACAATAAAGAAAATAATGATTTAGATGCATTGATAAATTTTATGGCAAAATTGAGAAAGAATTGACTGATTCATGAACTTGCCACCTTCTAAGAATGCTCTATTTTGTCCTTATGTTTCCGTTTCCTTGGGAAACTAGGTGGCAGCTAGGAAGAGGAACAAGTAAACAAACAAAAAGATGAGAAAAATAATGTAATAGAAGTCATTTTGTGAATAATGGAACTAATGGAGTTTTTTTTCCTAAGGTTTTCTGTCCCATCATCACTGCAGTGCCTCTAGTTTTCACCCATCCCCACAACTGTCTAGCTTGCTTTTGACTTTCAATGGGACAAGGATAGCTCGGGCTGTAGCCGAGGTATGTGGAAACCACCTGCTACCATACTGGAAGGATAATAGCTGAACTTCTATCACCTTTTCATGAGAAGGAGCACTCTTGAAATTCCAGAGCTGTTGATTTTCATAGAGCTTATAACCATTCATTATCTTTTTTGTACTTACTACTCTGTTGAATTTCAATGATACTGATCATGATGTTAAAAATTCTATATAGAAAGACTAGAATGGGTGGATGAGGAGGTAGTATAGCTGTAAAGTCTGTTGTCAGTAAGGAGCCATGTTAAAAAGCAAAACAGTTTTACATGTATAAAATAGATGAAATTTCCTCTATTTTTATAACTGAAACGAATAGACCTGTAATAGTAGTTTCAACATGCTCCCTCCTAGCCACATGCTCAGAGAATCACAATCAAAGTATTTCCAAATGGATATGATCTTTTTTTCTATTATTATTATTGTTGCTGCAGGAATATCTGAAGCTTCTCAATCACTCTTACAAAAGAACACCAATATCTGGAAAATCACAGTAAGTAGTTAAACAGAAAGTAATGGATTCAGAGTACTGAATATATACTTCCCACCTACTACACATCTGGTGCTGGGTGGAAAACCTCTGATTTTAGCTCTTGTTTGGTTATACATGTTGTCCCTTGGCCTGCTTTTCACTGTATTGTCAATTGCATATGCCAACTCTTTATAGAAAAAATACTCAAACTATCCAGAACTGAAAATGATGCAGTACATCCTCCAGAGCCTGTGCAATGCAGAGACTAGAACTAAATTATTTTCATATGTACTCTCAGGGGCAAAAAACATTTAATTTTCTGCAATTTTCAACATCTAGATGTGTTTGAGCCAGGAATGTGTTGCTTATTTCAGGGACAAAATGATTATTTAGCTAACCCTTAAAGGCTATTATATCACTTTGAATATATGCTTCTGCAGTCTGGAATGAAAACTTCCATAAGGATCAATTAAATTAATTTGATTTTCCAGTGGAAGAAATTGAGATGCAGAAGAGCCTATTTTCTTGATTTGATGCATTGTTGGTCCTACAGAAAGCTCCAATTTTAGCTTACTCTATTTTACACACTGCCCCACCACACCATAAACACTTTAATAATAAATTTCCAAGGTATATAAGTTCATATAAACATCTTTGATGATAAAAG
>JAVSBS010000570.1:0-10517 GCA_033124195.1 Coracias cyanogaster | reverse complement strand
GGCACCATTGCAGGTGAGGTTGGCCGGGGCTCTGAGCAACCTGCTCGAGTTGCAGATGTCCCTGCTCCCTGCAGGGGCTTGGAACTAGATGACCTTTCAAGGGCCCTCCCATCTGACCTGAGCCCTGCCCCAGCTGCAGGAGGCACCTCGGGAAGTTTACTGGGAAAAACATCCTTTAGAGGTCCATCCCAACCCAAACCATTCCATGTTTCTATGACATTGGGTGCCAGATCCAGATTTGCTTGTGGAGGGGTCCTCATGGGATGACCAACAATCCTGGAGGCCAGTGTCAGGGACTGGGAGCTTGGCTCCATCCCCCCTTGCAAAGGCTGGGAACTGGTGGGTGTAGGCACCTGCCTGTCAAGCTGGGAATGTTTCTGGGGAGGCTGGTAACACCAGAGATGAAAGGGGAGCCGTGATGGCTCTGGTAGGCAACACTGAACACCAAATGCTTGTCAGAGCTCCTGGAGGACCTGGATGTTTCTGAAAGGGTGTCAAGTTGCTTCTCAGGGAGGTGGCTGCAGTTGTTCTTGCTTGGGAAAAGCATTTTGGGGGTGTGAAGATGCTGGTGGATCTCTGCCCTGCAACATCCAGGTGCTCAGAAGGTTGTGGTTCACAAAGCAGGTCACCTGGCTCCTCATCTCCATGCCATGGGGCTACCTCCTGGGCATTCCTTCTTGTCCTCGGAGGTTTGTTGCAATGTCATGTCCCCCGTCAGCCTGGATTGAGGGGTACAGAGGGGGATGTCTCCTAGAAGGAGAAGCTGGGGGTCAAGTCCCTGATAGCTTGTTTCTTCCATGTAGGAAACATCACATAGCATGTAGGCTTCTCCATCTGTGGTAGAGGTCCAGGCTCCTGCTACTGCTTTGATCACTTCAAGCATCAGAGCTCATTCAGATTATGGAATCGCAGAATGGTTTGGATTGGAAGGGACCTTAAAGATCACCTAGTTCCAACCCCCCTGCTATGGACAGGGACACCTCCTACTAGATCTGATTGCTCCAAGCCCCATCCAGCCTGGTGGATCTCCAAAGATGGATGGTTTGGGGCAGAGAAACTCCACTGAGTGCATGGACCTGCGCTGTCCTGGTCGTAGCACAGCCCAGGGTGGTTGCTCAGATGGAAACATCTACTCTGGAGACAGCACCTTACAGAGTGGCAACCCCTGGGTTGGTGGGATGGGAGAGGTCCCCATCTCACAACACTTGGAGGAGTGCTTATGGAGGGGGTGTGATGTTTTCCTCCAGCCCTCCCCAGCTCTTTCTTCTTCACCTCCCCAGCCAGCAGCCAACACGTTTCAGCAACCGCTGCCTTCAGATGATCGGCCGGTGTTGGCCACACCTACGGGCGCTGGGCATTGGAGGGGCAGGCTGTGGCGTCCAGGGACTGGCATCCTTAGGTAGGCAGCTCTCCTCTGATGGGACAAGGAGAAGGGGACCTTGCTGGAGGCAGGGTATACCCCTAGGAGATGCCCCATGGGGATCTCAATGGACAAGCCCACCCCAAGGACCATGGGTGCACCCTGCCCCTCCTTGCTGCCACCCATCCCTCCTACCACCTCGTTCCGTTGGCTGTCCTCATCCCATCCCCATGGGGTGCTGCTCATGAGTGCTCTGTCCCTCCAGCACGAAACTGCATGCGGCTTCAGGTCCTGGAGTTGGACCACGTGGCGGAGATCAACCAGGAGGTTGCGGCGGAGGTGTGTCGAGAGGGGCTGAAGGGGCTGGAGATGCTGGTGCTGACCTCCACGCCGGTCACCCCCAAAGCCCTGCTGCACTTCAACAGTGAGTAGCAATGCCAGGGGGGATTGTCCATTGACCAGAGGACCATGACCAGAGCCATGAACCAGACCCTGCCTCTCAGCCCCACCCAGTGCCAGCACTGGAAGGTGCTGGGAGCTCCATAGTGGAAGGTTTCTAAGAGGGGATCCAACAGCCCCTGACAAGCATGGGTTAAGAAGAGCCGATCTTGCCTTGGGCCGTAGGGAGGATGGAGACACTCCCTCCATGCTCCCCTTGGTGTCATTGGCACCCCTGAGGGTCACTCTGGTGTGTCTGAGTTTGGAGCCAGGCCATTTGCTGAAGCCATTTGCCAGGACAGGAGCTCCAGGGAAAAAGGGTCTACAGCTGGCAGGAGAGTCTATTTGAGGTCCCGTTCCTGATGGTCATGGCACATGTGGCTGTGAACTTGCTGGGAATCCACCCTTCTGGGTGGAAGAGTAAGGGTTCCCCATTAAGAGGTAGGACTGCTGAATTGGGATGGGACAACTGGGAATCATCCCGTAGACCACCATCCTCCCTACAGCAGTCTTGGTCACCAAAAGTGGGTCTCCTCTATCTCTGGGGTGAGGATTCCCCTCATGCATAAGGCCTGAAGGAGCACTGGGTGGGCTTGAGGGTCCATCCTAGCTGTGGGGAGCCCATCATGTATGGTGAGGCCAGGTGGTATCTCTGCCCCCAGGTGTGTGCCGGAACCTGAAGTCCATCGTCGTGCAGGTGGGCATCGTGGACTACTTCAAGGAGCCCCACAGCCCTGAAGCCAAGAAGATGTTTGAAGAAATGGTGAACAAACTCCAGGTAAAGGACGCCATTCCCAGGTCACCCATGGGTCACCAGTCTTGTGTCCCCACGGGGCCTGGGGACAAACTCTTGGCCACTGCTGAAGTTCCTTAGTAGAGAACATCTGAGCTCACTAGGGGCATCCTGAAGGCTCACTGTCCTTCAGACACACATGCCCCAAAGGCTGAAACAACATCTAACGTGCTGTGATTCCTTCCCATGGCTGCAACCAGGACTGCTTCTCTGTGGGTCTCCTCCCCGGTGACAGAAAAGGGCTGGGGTCTTCTTCTCAGGGCCACTTACTTGCTGAACACTGTGAAGTGATTTAAAATCCACCCGCGAGAGCAGAAATAGGGTTCATTTTAGTTAGGCTGAGCTGCAGACCTTGCTTAGCTTGTGATGCACAGCAGGGCTTGGGCTGTCCTTGATCTCTTGAGAGTCTCCAAGGCAGACATCTCCCTCCATGTCGCAGGGGAAAAATAGGTGCCTCCGTTTCACTGCATCCTCTGGTTGACTTCATCCTGCAGCAGGTTGGGCTCCCATTGGGGTGTAAGGTGAAATTCCCATGAGATGCAAAGCAGGACTTGGGGATGGAGGCCCACCAGAACAGTTGGGTGAGGTCAGATGGCTCATGTGGTTCCTGCTCAATCACCAAGCCCTGGCAGGGGAACAATAGTGAGCAGTGAGACAGACTCATGTCCATCCCCAGGCTGGTGGTCACCTTCAGAGAAGAGACATGTCAGAAGGGCTTTCCTTGCATGGCCGTGATTCGCAAATCCCACCTGTCCCTGCATGTTGATGTCATCTTCCCCAAACTACTGCTGTCTTCTGGAAACAGTGTTTTTAACCAAGCAGAAACCAAATCCAGAGATAGCTGCAAGGGCATGAGATGAAGAGGTGTTGAGCCAACCCTGCAAGAAGCCAAATCCCATTGGGATGCAGTGGTGGGGATGAGACCAGGGTGGACCTCTTCCCATGATAGGGGTTCCAGATGTCCTCTCCCCTCTCTTGCTCAACCTGTGGGGCAGCAAGACCTCGAATGTTTCCAGGGATGGGGCACCAACCACCTCTGAAGTGGCCAGGTCCTGCACCCACCACACTCTCTCTGCTCTTCTTCCAGGCCCTGAGGAAGAGACCCGGCTTCTCCAAGATTTTACACATCAAAGTGGAAGGAGGCTGTTAGACCTTCAGGGAACCACAAAGCACATTCCCTCCTCTGCCCAGCAGAGCCAGAGGCCCCGTGAAACCAAACCCACTGTTGGCCGCTCATCCGTTGCCAGACCTGGAGCACGGAGATGTTGGCCCATGCACAAAAAACCCCCCAAACTCTTGCAGGCCTTAGTGACCAGCAGCCGGAGCTCGTCCCGGGGGCCAGCTCGTGGGCGAGAAGGTGCTACTTAAGGAAATTTTTTGGCTGCCCAAAGAGGCAGGGCTATGTTCTTTCTGGGGGGGGGAATGGCTTCAAACCCCCTCATGGCTGCTCATTGCCAAGGATCCTTGTCTGGGGAACGTCT
Organism: Coracias cyanogaster; assembly: GCA_033124195.1. Classification (NCBI taxonomy): domain Eukaryota; kingdom Metazoa; phylum Chordata; class Aves; order Coraciiformes; family Coraciidae; genus Coracias; species Coracias cyanogaster. The sequence goes on along the minus strand of JAVSBS010000570.1, from coordinate 6,445 downwards.
TTCTCTTCAAACTCTCTTTCTAGGGGGGTTTCTTGGTCATTCGATGGTGTGGGAGGTGAGGATGGCTCAGCCCGTGGGCTCTTTGCACAGCTGCATCATGGCTGGACCATCTCCATCCTCTCCGTGGGCTGGTGGAGGTGGGGTGGGAAGGGGCCGTTCCTCCAGAGGAAACGGTGCCCGGCGTTCCTGCAAGGTTTCCACTCGTTTTCATTTCTTTTGTTTAACAGAGGGGCACCCAAACCTGGGTAAACACTGCCCAGGAACCAGCAGCCATGGCAGCACAAGCCCAGATGGCAGAGTTGCATCTTGGGGGCTGTAGGAGCCAGAGGACACCAGGAGAGATGGTTGCTCTTCCAGAGGTTTCCAGCCTCACCTCCTCTCCACCCAAACCTTCTTGCCAAGGCAATAAACCATCTCCAAAATCCTCGTTGACCAGGAAATACGGGTCATGCTTCTGTCCCCATCAACATCCACCACCTGCTCAGGCTTCCTCCAGAGTGAGTTGTCCCATACGGATCATAGAACCACGAAAGTTGGAAAAGACCTCTAAGATCATCAAGTCCAACCAAAGGCATCTCATCTCATCACCTTCCCAAGCAGCCTGAAGGAGAAGCCCTGGCCAAATTGTCCTGAAATCCAAAGCTGCTGGTGAAAGCACCAACCAAACTGCCCTGGTAGATCCCTTATCTATGGCCATGGCTGTGGATTTTTTAATTCTGCTTTTCTTCTTCTGGCTGTCTTCTGCCTGCAAGGACACCATCGCCCCCTAAGTACCCTTCTTTTCCCAAAGGAAAAGGCTTTTGCAAGGCATCCAGCAGGGTCTCCATCTTCCACCCTGGGGAGAAGGTGCCAGGAGGTGCCCACACCATGAGGGACACCCCATCACAGCACTGCCAGCAGCAGGGACACGCCGGCCTTAACCACAGCCCCCTGCCACCATGACCCTCAACCAGGTGTGCTTGGACCCAAGAGAAGCCAACAGGGAAAAGCAGATTTGGGGGGTTTGTCCTCTTCTCTGGACCATCGTTGGAGGTTTTGGTGCCTGTTGGCCAGAGTGGCTGTGAAGAGACAGCCCTTCCCAGGGCATCTCCCCATCCTCCAGCCCTCCCAGGGTGATGGGCTACTCTGGAGCATCCCCCCAGGAGGGAGAAGGCTGCAGATCCACCATGGTACCACCTTCCTCATCTACAAGAGCTGCAGACATGAGCCGGAGGCTCCCAACATGCCGACAGCCCAGGAAGACCCCAGGAGAAAATCAAATCGATTCCAAACCGCTGAAGCTGGTGGTGGGCTGGAAGCAACTTCTGGGTCTCCAACCCCAGAAAGCACTTCAAGAGAGCATTTCATCCACCCCTCACGCCATCTGTGCCGTCTCCTCTGAAACAGGGTAGGGTTTTTTGGCCATAACCTGCTGTTTGAAGCACCTCCGTTCCCCCACTGACTGCAGCTTTCCAGGAGAAGGCTGCTCCCTGTATGCACAAAACGCGGGAGCCCAAAAGAACACGCCTGCGAGAAACTCTTGACGTCCCACCATGCCCCCATGGGCACCATCAGACGAGCTCCTCAGCACCAGAGACAAGCTCCCCACCATGGGCTTACCTCCTCCACGGGGAGGCTGGGACACGTGTAAACCAAGGGCAAGAAGACCAAGAGATGCCCCGACCAGCAAAAAAATTAAGCACCCAGCAAAGCTCCAACCCCCGGCCGGGGACCACCTGGCCCTCATCCCACCAGCGTGGTCCCAGTGGAGATGTCCCAGCGCAGAGACTTGTGAAATTCCCTTAAGAAAAACAAAGTAAGTATTTATTTCTATAAAGAAGAAGAAGAAGAAAAGATTTTAACGGAAAAATTATATACTCAGCATGTTTATACACTCTATGCTTAAAGACTATCGTGTTGGAGAGTCGTGTCTGAAGACTGAAGGTGGCTGCTCTGGGTTTGCCGGTAACCCACGCCCAGGCCCTTGCCCGGTTCCTCCAGGCCATGATGAAGGCAAGGATGGGGTGATGGAAAGCAGGGGGAGATGTTGAGGACTCTTGGAGAAACCTTCTGTGCTCACCAGCGAGGCTGGAGCAGCTGCTGGTGCCCACATCTGCTGGTGGCCACCATGGTGGAGCGGGTGGGTGCGCGACATCCCTGTCCCCTCGCTGCCGTGAGGGTTTTGTAAGTCACGGCAGGACAACCTCACCTGAATTTGGTGTGTCACCGAGACCAGAAACCACCAAACCACCCGCCTCCCCTTGGGGCGTTCCCAAAAAGTCCAACTTTTGGCTTAGCAAAGCCACGTTCTTACAAAAATCCTGCGATGACGCAAGACCTCGAGCAGGTTCAAGGGTTAGGAGATGGAAACGGGGGGGTTTCCCCATTTTACCTGGGCTTGGATGGGTCTCCTCCTCCTCCTCGGCTGGCGATGAAGGTGGGTGGCACAGTGACACGGGCTGGGTGCTGCTCAGAGCCCCGCGTGTCCATGGCCCTCCTGGCAGCTCCTAATTGCCCAGGTTGTTAATGGCAATTAACGAGCTCATCAGCGGTGGCGGATCTCCTCTGCTGAGATGTCCTATCGATGGTTTCCCTGCTGCTTCTCCCTCCCTGTCTTCCCTGTCGGGTTCCCCCTGGCCCCCATCGCTCCTCCCCATCCCTACGGGATGCTCAGGCGACGCTGCCCGTGGCCGTCAGATTTGGTCGTGGGGCTTCAACCCCATTTCCTCCGGAAGCGCTGGAGATGCGCAGAAAACACCAAATCCTCCAGGAACGCCTTGAAATCACCCAGCGCATCCAGGTGCTGGTAGGGAAGGGACCGCAGCAGTGGGAGCTCAACCCCATATAAGACCCTAGAGAAGCCCCAGAGGGGCTCTGCGATGACAATCCCCAGCAAAAGCCAGGGCTTGGCCACCCAACTCAGCATGAGAAGCCTTCGCTCAAGGTTCTGCTGTTGGCCACATCTTGATGGCCGGATCTGCTTCCCAAGGGACCAGTTTTGGGGAGATTTATTCCTTTTCTAGTGAATTTGCCCAAAGTTTCCCTGTGCCCGACGCTCGTGGAAAGCCCCAGTCAAGGATCTCGAGAGGAACACCACCTCTGGGCTCCAGCTACTTCCTCCTTCCCTCATCCCAGTGCTCCCAGTTTGGGGGTGCCCAAGGGGCGTAAGGTCTCGAGGAATAGGGAGGACCCCCCAAGTTGGGTCCATCTAAAGAGGTTTTGAAGCCTCTTCATCAAAGAAGGCAAGAAAAAAACTGTCCCACCTCTCACCGTGTTGTGGCCCAGCAGCCACCCAAGGCAGAGCCGTGGCCGGGGCTCCTTTGGATGCTCCAAAAGGCTCCAAATTGGGTAAAACAGGTCCAAAAAAAACCAAGGAAAACTGTCAGGAAAGGGTCTTAAAGCAGTTGAACGACGTTTTCTCTCAGCTCTTAGAGGAACCCACCCCAGGAGGCGGCGCATCCCTTCAGCCCCTCGTTTTGGGTTGAGAAGCTGCAGGTTGGGGTGGAGCGAGCGCAGGTTGGAATCGGTGCCAAATGACGAGATGCTTTAAAAAAAAAAAAAGAAAAACAAACAAAAACACAGGGTTTGGGGGGGTTTTGGTGACCGGAGGTGGTTTGTGGCGACCGAAGCATTGCGGGGTGTCTCCACACGACCTTCCCCAGCGCTGGGAGGCAAAAATCATCCCTGCGGCGGGTGAAACGGTCCCTCCTTTCCCTGAAGAAGGGGGAAACCTGTCTGAAAAAAGCAGGAAAAATGGGATTTTTCTCACCCAGCCTTGGGACGGGGGGCCGGGGCCGAGCGGGTGCAATGGTGCGGGGCGGGGAGGGAGCGCGGCGACGCGCGTTCGCTTCGAGATAATCAGAGGGCGCGGGGAGAGAAAAATCGGGAGAAATACCCAGGAATCGCCGAGATTTCCCTAAAAGCGCTTCCCAACGGCGGTGCCGGTGATCCCGAGGGGCCCTGTGCAGCCGCTTCCCCCTCCCAAGAGGTAGCGAGTTGGCCTCCTGAGTTATTTTTTTAAATCTATCGAAATTTAGGTCTATTTTAGTCTTTCGCAGCGATGTGCCGGCATCCGGAGAACCAAACGTCCTTTTTCCCACCCGTCCTGTGGTCCCTCAATGCTGAACCTGGTCCTCAATGAACCAGGTCCTCAATGAACCAGGTCCTCAATGAACCAGGTCCTCAACACCACCCTGGAGGAGCAGAGAGTGGTTTAGGGGGGTGGTCAGGGTGGTCTTGTGAGGAGCAGGGTCTGAAGGTGGCCATGGAGAGCGGGCGATGGGGTGGCCAGCGCTCGGAGACCGTGTTTTTAGCACTTTGGTTGGTACTATCACCTGTAGATGCACTTTGATGTTGTTGCTTTGAAACTTTGCCGAGTGTAAACAATGTGTATTTAAAGAATTACAACAAAAAAAAACCCCAAAACCTGGTGTGTAAAGAGCTGTTTTATGATTGAGTGTTGAATAAAGACTCCTGAGATGGAGTTTGCGCTCTCCTGGAGGCCACGCTGAAGCCAAGCTAGTTGGGAGAAGCTCCAGCACCCAACCAGTGAAAGCAGTTGGGGCTGGACCTCCTTCTCCCTGGGGTCACCACTGGTCCAGCCCCATGGGGTACCAGGGAGCAGCCACCCCATTGGGCAGCACAAGATGGTGCTGGAGAACCCAGAAATGGGCAAAATGTGGGTTTACAGCCCCAAAGTGGAGGTGAGAGAGACAATTCCCATCCCCAGAGCCTTTGGCAATGGAAGAGGCTGATCTTAGATCATCGCAGAGGGAGATCAGAGGAGGGTTGGGGTTGGAAAAGACCTCCAAGATCATCTAGTTCCAACCCTCCTGCCATGGCAGGGACACCTCCCACTAGACCAGGTTGCTCCAAGCATTGAGTTTCAACATTTTTGGGCCAGTTCTCCACTAAAAAAACCAAAAGACTCAATCCCTAAAGTGTCCTAAAAAGGAAAAGGGGGATGACTTTTTGGTGAAGACAGCTCAGGTGCCAGGAGGATTCCTAGTTCTCAGGAGGAAAGAATTCCACATTGAAACATCAACGCCAGGGAACAGTGAGGGTTTCACAGGAAAGCTCTAACTGCGCTCGCTTCTCACGGCCAGAAGTGCCTCAGAGAGGAACGGCCACAAGAAGGGACACGTTGGGTGCCTCCAAGGGGGCTGTCACACGGCAGCGTGTCGCAAACAGGGCAGAAGTCACATTTGGCGGCACCTTGGACCATCAACTGGCCTAATTCAGTGAAATCTCAGATGGTTGGTAGCAGTTTGATACTAAATTTCTTCCGTCAAGGCTTTTAACCCACCAGACCTAAGGTTCCCCATGAGGATTTTCCCACCAGAGATGCCCCAAGATCCATCGCTGTAGCTCCACCAGACCCACCACATGCCCTCGCCATGGCCAGAGACGTCAGACACCTTCCACGAGGCAACAGGCAAGAGGTAAATGAAGTAAAACCAAGAGGAAACGTCTCTGAGTAGTACAGGAGAGGACATGTGTGGAGGAGATCGGGCGGGGAAGCACAAGGAACTGGGGGGCCCTGCTTCCCAGTATAGCCCCGGCTTTAAACTGGGGGGAAAAACCCTTTTGAAAGGTTCATCCTGCCACTCTAAGCACGAGCTCCTGCCCTGCAGCAGAGAACAGAGCCACCACCTCAGCTGGCCACTGGAAGTCGTTTTTTATTGTGTCGAGCCTGGGTGCAAAACCCCCAGCAGAGAGGAAAAAAACAAACAAAAAAACAACAAAAAAGGCAAAAAAAAAAAAAGATTATAAATACGAACCAGCCCCAGGCTCGCCGCACCGCCTGCCAGCGCCGGAGAGGGCTCCGTGTCCGAGCGGGACGAGGCCCGAGGGGATCAGTGCTGCGCAGGAAAGGTTGGGACAGGGCCTCTCGCGGGAGGTGGCCGCTGCCCAGGCCAAGACGTGACTCTAATTAAACACGGCCATCTGGTAAACGGCCCGTTAATTAACCTAGAGATTAATTCTTTCTCACGTGGCGGCGTCGGAGGAGAGCGGCAGCCGCTGTCACGATGCCACCGGGGTTCTCAGTGGTTGTGGGGTCGGCCCCGGCCGCGGCCCCGGCCGCCGGGCGCAGCGTCCACGGTGGAACGGGGGTTCTTGATGGTTTCGTCCACGGAGACGATGAGGCAGGCGGCCTCGGAGGCGGCCGTCAGCGCGTTGATGCGCACGATGGCCGGCTCCCACACGCAGGCCTCGAAGTTGTCGGCGATGTCCTCGTTGTTGACGTCCACGCCGTACCACATCCCGCCCTGGAGGGGAGAGAAGAGGGTCTTGGTTATGGGGATGGTCGGGGCTGTGGGGACACCGCGCTGGGATGTAAGGATGTGGGAAGAGAAAGCCAGAATAGTAGGGCTGGCAAAGGACCTCTAGAGATCATCTCGTCCAACCCCCTGCTCCAGCAGCTCACCCAGAGCAGGGGGCCCAGGATCGTGTCCAGGCACCTTTG
>JAVSBS010000569.1:0-42658 GCA_033124195.1 Coracias cyanogaster | reverse complement strand
CAGGTTGAAGGGAGGAAGAGAGAGGGAAGGAAGGAAGGAAGGGAGGAAGGAAGGAAGGGAGGAAGGAAGGGAGGGAGAGAGGGAAGGAAGGAAGGGAGAGAGGGAAGGAAGGAAGGAAGAGAGAGGGAAGGAAGGAAGGGAGAGGGAAGGAAGGAAGGAAAGGAGAGAGGGAAGGAAGGAAGGAAGGGAGGGAGAGAGGGAAGGAAGGAAGGAAGGACGGAAGGAAGGAAGGACGGAAGGAAAGAAGGAAGGACGGACGGACGACCTGGGCTCATGTTCCCTTGCTCACTCACGCACCCACATGCCACTATGGCACCTACAAGCCTGATAGGTCCAGTACCTGGCAAGCCCCTGACCACAGACTGCCCCACTCAGACTGTCTGGAAAAGCTAGTTGAAGCATGTCCTGAATTCCTTTGCCTTGTATCCAAGGCTCCTCCCAATGACTGGAGTGGCTGCCCTAGGTAGTCTCACTAATTACAAAAGTGTCAAACATACTCCTTGCCTTTGCAGCTAACACAGCTTTTACCTAGAACCAGCCAGCTTGCTGCCTCCCGTGTGCTTGCCCGCTTTAGGGGCCATAATTCAGGGCTAGGCTCATCTCTTAAAAAGCCATTAGAAGCCAGAGTTCACCTCTGCCACTGAGCTGCAAGGGCTTTCACTCCTGACTGCGAGCGGAGCAAGAGCAGGCCTGAGGATGGCAGAATTACCGAAGATCTCAGTGCAAATCTGCAGGGAGAGAGAGGCGAGGTTAAGCTTTCCCAGAACCATATACTACTGAAACCTCCAAGTTAATGTTTCACTCCCATAGGTTTCCCCATCGGTGGAGTATATTAAATCACAAGTGGAGCATCCTGACCACCTTTTGCCTGGAACAGGGAAAGCAGAGCGTGCCTCAGTGCCAGAGTGTCTCAGTACACAACAGGCATGAAATACGAGTTTCTTTCCATTTTTCCCTGAGTTTTTGATATGTGGCTCATTTCAGAAGTGCTAATCCTTTGCTTTTGATAAGAAAGCATTTTGCAATGTGACAAATCTGAGCCCGTTATACAACCCTGAAGCAAGCAGCCTCACCCCTAGGCTCATACCCTCTACTTGCACAAGGGAGAAAAACTGCATGCACCATTAAAGGCAGCGGGATCAGGACAGGTTTGCACTGAAGAAGGGGTATGGCACACGGCTGTCAGTCTCTAGCCATGTCTTCCCTGATGCCACAGAGAAATAGCAAGATATCAGGGTCTTGTTTACAAAACCCAGATCTGCTGGGATCCGTGCTTGACATTTCTTACTTTTGCTGAAAATTGATCATGGGGACTTAGAAAGACAAGTGTTTTTTCCTGAATTTCCTGCTTACACAAAACTGTTTTTTGATCCGAAGAATTTTATCACTACTTTGAACTAAGTATAAGACTGGGTAATAAAGTGGGAGCTCTAACTTTAAAGATACCACTGGCTTCCTTCTGCCTAGTTAATCCTAATAATACTTTGGGAGAAATTGCCTTTGTTAATTTTCCGAGAGTCGCTAAATTATACAGAGTATCATTTCTCCATGCCTATTCTGAACGTAGTCATGGTTCTTTTCCTTAAAGGAATCACTTGGTGGTTGCAATGAAGAATAAACATTTTGTCAGTAAAACTTTAAATCAAGTTGTTTGTTTGTTTTTTCCCATTGGTTAAAACAGTAATGTTACTTTCCAGTGTCCAGGCTCTCATCTTGATCTGAGCAAAAACAAAGAATAAAAGGCAAATCAAAGTTATTGGATACTACTGGAAATCATGTTAAGGAAGGGAGTATTCCTGTTCTAGGCTGAAATGTTCCAAAGAGTTTAAAATAAAACTAAATTAAATGAACCATGTGACGTACTTTATTGATTCTGTGAAAAGCAGAGGGCATGGCTCCTTTCTTGTCCAACCCATGGAAAGCTAAAGAGGTGCCCCTGCCCTGGTGTATGCAGTGCCAGGGCGGATAAGTCTGCCCAGACCTCACAGGTGCTGCTCCTTACTTCTGTCACTGATCTGGAGATGGCCCAGCATCCCAGCACTTTTTTTAATAAACTCAGATTCAAGCAAAACAGAACAACTATAGGTGAGTGTGGGTTGGCGTCAAAGGATAGAAAAGTCTTTCTTAAGAAAATGAAGGCATGTGTACACACACACATAGAAGATGGGGTTCCCCCGCCTGCCAGAGGTCCTTGCAGGCTTGGTGAAGGCTGGTTTCAGCTTCTTCATCCCCAGGCACCTTGAGTCACAGGAAGAGGAGACTGCCCACAAGCAGCTCCTCATGGTGCTGCTGTGGCCCGCTCACTGAAGGTCAAGCACAGCAATCTGCCCTCCACCAGGCCTTCTTCCCTTTCCTCTCCCCTAGCCCCTTGCCAAATACACATACCCTCTCCTATAGGTATGTAGCAAGGCCACTCCTGCCTCTGGTGCAGGAGGGAGGGGAGACACGTCTACCAAGTTTATGCAAAACCCCTTCAGAGTGCAAACGCTCAACGTGAGCTGCTCAGCTGGTTTGCGTGTCCTCTGTACTGCGAAGGAGTCAGAGAAATGATCAGCCAGACAGACAAGGCACATCCTCTCCCTGTCCCTCTCGTGCCACAAGAATGGGTCCTCTCTAAGCAAGGCACAAAACCCAGCATTTTTTTTAATGTTATTTATTTCCATGAGAAAAACAAGTAGGATTTGGATCACAGTTTGGGTTTGGTGCGCTACAGAAACCTACCAATTGCGCTCACTTTTCCAAAATCGCCACGTTTGCAAGATGATTCAGCCACCTCTGCTCATTCTTCAGGTTGTGATCTTCACATCATTAAAAGGTCACAGACAGAGACCTGCAGACTGCAGTCCTCAGAGAAAATTTCCTTCCTGCTTCTCCAAGAGCAGCAAGCTGCTTAGCAGCCTCGCTGCCTGTGTTCCACGCCATGAGGTGACCGATTTTCAAGTCTTGTTTGATCAACTTCAAAACGTGGCCTTTGCTTCTGTGCAACTCAGGATATATTTAACAGGAAACAATAAAGATGCTGGACAGTTTTGGACAGGGAGCTGAACATTTTAGGTAGGCAAAAGATAATTACTTGTGCTGAAACTAGGTCAAAACACCACAGTGTTTACCACTGCTCTCAGGAAGAGTGCCACGGGGTTTTTAATAATGACAAAAATTCAAGATCTCAGCACTAAATCTCATCCCCAAAAGTAATATGGTTTCAGACCAAATGGAAGATAATCCAACCTATAAATCACAATGCAGCAGATGTAACCCCCTCAGCCCAGAACCCGGTCACTTTTGGTCAGCCAAAGCTGATCTTCCAGGCAGCTTTGTTGTGAAGGCAACCAGAGACTGAGCACTCGTCTTTGTCCCTTACTATCACTCCCATCATGAATTATGCTCATTATTTCAGCCGAAGTTAATTTATCTTTTTAATTAGTCTGCCTTCACCTTCTGGGCAATAGATCTTGTTATGTCTTTCTCTGCAAGGTCAAAAGCCTGTCAGCACCTACCATTTTCTCCCTGTGAAGGGACTTACTACACCAGTCACCTTTTAGTCTTCCTTTGGATATTCTAAGGGGGCCGTGGTCTCTAAATTTGTCAAGACCAGACATTTTCCCCTGTCCTTAAATAATTTCTGTGGTTCTTTTCCCTACTTTCAACAATTTTTCAACATCCTTTTCAAATGTGGAGGCCAGGTCTGGATGCAGCATCCCAAAGTGAAATTACCTCTACTCCTCCTCAGTATTTTCCTGGTTATTTGTTCAAGGAGTACATTAGCACTTTTGGTTACTACATTGCTTTGACAACTCTCATTTGACGGTGTGTCCACCTGGGCACGTAAATCCTACTCCCCTCTCATCTATTATACCAATTTTCATCAGATATCTTTAAGGAAAGATTAAGAAGTGATTCTAAACCACTTTACAAACACGTAACTATGATAAGCCTTTTGCAACACGTGGAGCAGAAGGCACTTGAAACTGCTCCTCAAGTCCTCAGTTTCCTTCTCGCCGGCCCCCTGAAATAACCCTTGCCCTGCATTTTAATACTGAATTCAGTGTGTTTGACACAACCCTGGAATGTCTAGTGTATACAGATTTAGGAACTAGAGGATCTGTGAGGAATTAAGTTCAGGACAGCTGGATAAGGCAGATCTGGAGCTGTGAGCACAGAAGAAGAGCTGAAATCCATTTTGGGTTTCTGCAGCCTGTGCAGGGACAGGATGTCACTCCTAAATGTCTTCTTTTGGGAAGGAGCAGAAGTGATATTATTTTTACACAGGAACAGACAGTAAGTTACAATACTACAGGGCTGGCGTGTGGCTCTGTCTAGCTTTACAGCAAGAAAATCAAAACAAACGAGATACTTTGGCTTCTCACTTCACACCCGGGTCCTTGCCCTCTGATCATCCACAGCTCTGGAAACAGGCAGGCACCTCTTATCCCACAGGGCAACCTGTCCGAGGCTAGTTCTTTCTGCTTTACCCAGGCCACCAAATGAAGCCCAGCAGCTGTTGTGCCCTCATGCAGCTCCACACCACTTGTCCCACATCAGTACACACATTCAATGCCATGCTGAAAAATACCACTCTGGACCGTGGTAGGGATCTCAACTTCTGTCGAGCACTTTGAACATAAAAAATACAATTATGGCTGAAGGTGATGGGAACACTCCTAAAACAAAACCTGGGACCTAGCGAAGACTGAAACCCAGGTTGATGCACATGGCCGGGAGCAATCTGCTCTTAAGGGGCCACCCAAACAAATGTGAGCCTTCTAGTATTTCTTGGTGGGGGAGCCTGAAGCAGATGCCTCCAGTCATTAGCTATTTAATTTCAGCTGTTTCCAGAGAAAAGGTGTTGACAAGTAACTGTACGCTTCCGCACTCCCCTGCCCCCTCCCAAAAAAAAAAAAAAAAGTCAGCTCTGAAGCTTCGTTCTGGTACTGGAAGACACTCTGGGGTCAGCCTGGCTTGTTCAGCCTCACTGTTAACCAATATCCACGATCAAACCCTTTCTTTGTTCTTTCTCAGCCCATCCCAGGGGCTGTCACTGAAGAGAAACGGGGATAAGTGAGGAAGGCATCTGGCCAGGCCCTTGGTCAGCATCAGTACTACTGAAGCTGTATGAGCCAGAGGGAAGTCCAGCACACACGCTCCAAGCCATGCTGGTTCAGGAGGACTAAAAGGCAATTTTTAATTTAAGAAGAAATCTTTATTTTGTTGAGCAGCAGCAGCTCCCGCAATTAGTACACTTGGACAGCGGTTTTGGTGAGTAAGGAGGTACTGTTCTTACAGTCTTTTTCTATGTAAAATCAAAACATGGAACTTGGCGTTGAGCTCCTTGGCATCTATACAGTAAGGCAATGTGGTACTGTGCCCTCCCTGCCTCTTGCAGAGGGATGAAAGCATGATTTAGCCCCACGGAGGCAAAGTATTTCATTCTTGATGCTTCTGCTGATAAGAAATAATGGGAAACACCTTCCCTATGAAATATTGTTTTTTCTATTTTTTAATTTTTTTTTTCCTGCTATCACCTAAAAAAGTCATTTTTAGCCTCAGTTCCAAGAGTTCACATGGGGCATCTTTTTATGGCCCCTGCAAGACATTATCTGCAGGAACCACCCTAAGCCGGACCCTGCGTTAAGGTGGTGCTGAAAAGGGAGCAGGACCTCCCAGGAGCCCTCTTAAATTGTGCCACAGGGTTTCAAAGCAACTTGGCTTTCCACAGGCTGCCAGCAAGAGTGTCAGCAACCAGCTAACCTTCCTGCTGAGCCAGTGTCCCTGCCCAATACAGGGACACGCTGCTCTAAACCGCCTGGTTTAGGACAACTCTGAGCAACCAGAGTCAGCTCTGACATACCCACCAGTGAGTTCTGTGTTAGGCTTTTCAGAAACAGCACTCCAAACCCTGTGCTCACTATGTGGTGAACCCTGGCAAGGAAAAAAGGAAAAAAAAGGATGCCGACTCCAGCTTAGGCTGAACACTCTTCAACACCAGTTAACAACAGCTTTTTTATCCGTTCTAGTGTCAGCACTGCAAAAATCACCGAGAAAGGCATTTTAGCCAACAAACACTTCAAAAGGAAAGATGGTCACCCTCTTCTCCACACCTTTTGCTTTTTAAACCCAGTGTTTCTCTCCGTGGTTCACTTTGCACTTAGATAGGGAGCTGGACATGAAGTAGTCCAGCACAAAGCCCACCAGGATGGTCCCACCAGGAAGGGTGAAAGGTCCCCACTTCTGGCTGATTGGAGTAGCCCAAACCCTAGGTGAGGCTTGGCCTGACCCCTTTCTGCTAGAAGCTATTCCCCTTCAAGGGCTGTACTGCCGTGTTCATCCCACAGTCCTCACAACACCTCCAGGGTAAGGAAGTGGACTCAACTGTTGGGTTTGGAAAACCAAGGGGCAGATTGTCAGCTGGTGCAAGTCAGCATAGCTTCACTGGAGGCCAAGGAGTTATCCTGATTCACCACCTACGAAGATCTGGCTTAGAGAGGTGAAGAGATGCATCACAGCCACTTCACGTGTCAGTTGGTATGGAGGCTGGGCATCCAGTTTCCTTGTCCAACAGTACTTCTGACATAGCTGGAAATCCCACCCAGCAGTAAGCCTCACTCTGATCAGCCAGGCAATGCAGAGAATCGGTCCTCAGAGCCAGCAAAAGGTTTTCCACTCCCTTCAGTAGCTAAAATTCACTGTCCTCTCTTTTCAGCAGCAGCACCTTCAGTTTTTGCTGCCCTTCACCTTTGGCCACTGGAGGATGCCACTCACACAACAGTCCTGCCACCCAGTTGGCCTTACACAGTTAAACCTTCAGTGGGTGACAGGCAGGTATTTGCACATACAGGGGACCTGCGTTTGACAGTTTAGCTACGGTTTGAAGGCCAAGCAAAACCATGACAGTCTTCACCAACCATGGGCTCAGCTCCCCAGCCTTTCGTCGGAAAAACCTCCCGCATGCCTGTAAGGGGCTTGTGTCGGTAGGCGGAGGCCCTAGTTTTACGTATCATCAGAAAGCGTCGTAAGGGGAGCTGCAGAAAAGCCACACACAATGCAGACTTAGCTAGACAGAGCAGGCCCTTCAGCTGGAGACCTTCCTTGAGGCCATCAGACATGCCGCCCATACCAAGCACATTTTCATAGCTTTTCACGTAGCGTAACACTTGCATCAGTGACAAAGGAGAAGGCACAATGTACAGGAAAAAAAATATCCCAAAATGATGCCCTTTTATTTGTAAAGCTCTGATGAAACAACCTTCTGAATGACATCCCACTTAAAAACCAATGGAAAACAGCCTAACTATCTGTCAGGCACACTGTACAGATTGCATCCTACATTTTCGAGATGCCTAAATATCTTACAGAGTATTTACATACGTATTACTTAGGTAGTAAAGTTTCATTGTGATTTGTTTCTTTCCAGCACATACTTATTCAACGGCAAAAAAAAACCCCAACCCTGGGGATGCATTTCCATTTTCGTACAACACTTCCAAGCAAGTGGCTAAGGCAATTTTCCTGAGAGAAGGCTTGTTCTTTGAAACTCATGCTTTAGGAACTGGAAATACAGAAAGTGGACGGGGTCTTTGTTGTGCTAAAAGCCTAAGGATGCCTAGTTAAGTTTTTCTTTTAAATTATTTACGTACCATTAAGTTAAAGTGTTTACATTCATTCATTCATTCATATAAAAACCGTTGTTAAATCTTATGCAAATGATTTAACACTGATTGCTGCAACGCAAATTGCACTTCTTTTAAAAAGTTATTGTATATATGGAAGAAAAATATCTGATTGCTACCCTGTTTACAAATTTCGACTGACTCTACACAGTTCAGCCAGAAAATACAAACTTTTATAAACTTCAGTCACAGTGTACTTTCAAAGTTATATCGCAGTCTTGCAAAGTGAGTAAATATTTTAAACAAAACAAAACAAAAACCCAACAACAACAAAAAAAACACAAAAAAAACCCCAAAACCAACCCCAAAATCCCCTTAACCAGCTGGACCTTATGAGATTTGGGGGATTGGACTCGATGATCTCCAGAGGTCCCTTCCAACCCCTAACATTCTATGATTCTATGACTTGTACCAACGTTGTGATTTCTTCTAGGGTCACAGCAGCTCTTCCGAGAGCAGAGCAAGGCACGCTGAAGACGAAGGGCACAGGCGGAGAGGACCAACAGGGCGAAGACATCAAACGCTTGGTGCAAAATGCATGCACTGACTCAAGCAGTACACGCTTCTGATGCTTGGTAAAAAAATATCTTGCCGTCTCTGGTAGCCTCTTCTACTGCCTCCTTGACACTAATGACTTCTGCCAAATTCTTGGGGGAGAAGGTGATGAGAGAGTGAAAACAACTACACAATCAGACAGGCAGCGCTGCTGGGTAAATCGAGGATGTATTTCTGGAATCTATCAATAGGTCTAGGTTTCTCTCTTCTTTTTTCTTCTTTTTTCTTTTTGGTTTCTTTTCGAGGGCGTAAGGCTGCATTAGCTATCCCCTGGTGGGCGTTTGCTTTCCCGATATTTTTCTTGCATAGACGAGGAACTGGATGCTTCCGCAGAGCCTCTTTCGGAGGATGAAAAACACCTCTGCTGCCAAGGCACAAAAAAAATTTCAGAGGAATGGTCTTTGCCACCACTCTCCCTGCTGCCACAACTGCTCCGCAGAAGAAACCACGCACAGATGTCTTGGGGCTGTCGTGCAGTGCTGGGATCCAGCTCCCCTTGCACTGGGTCATGCCAGAGCCAGGGCACACCAGGGATCCTGTCTCACAGACGCTGTCACTTCAGCTGTGGA
This sequence comes from Coracias cyanogaster, assembly GCA_033124195.1. Classification (NCBI taxonomy): domain Eukaryota; kingdom Metazoa; phylum Chordata; class Aves; order Coraciiformes; family Coraciidae; genus Coracias; species Coracias cyanogaster. The sequence continues at coordinate 33,867 of JAVSBS010000569.1, read as the reverse complement.
GGTCAGGCTGACTCCTGTGTACAGCCCGTCTTGACCTGAATACTTAAGGTTGCTGTTTTCAGGACTGGTGCTCTCTCCTGGGCCAGACATCACAGACGAGCTCGCCTGGAGTGGGGGGAAGCGCAAAGAGAGATTTCAGTGAGCAGGTGAACTTTGCATGCACTGGGGTGTGAGCGGGAGCATGGGAGGCTCAGGGCACAGCTGCCACCGTAGGATTCCTGTGAAAAGGCAGGGTTTGCCCTCTGCTTGCCCTGCACCTCAAAACCCTGAAACTGAAAAAATATCTCAGGGTCAGCTTGCTCATTCAGCCCTCCTGATGGGAATGATACCTGCGTCTGGAGATCAGCACGTGGTTATCTTCAGGGCAAGGTGGAAAAGCAAGCACATGATGTGCAGAAAAGACAGGAAGTTGGACAAGGATGAAGGCAACATGCATGTGTCCCACTGCCCCCTAAAGGGACACTGATGCCAACACTAAAAATGTGAACCAGGAGCGGTGGCACCTATAGTTTTTCTTCCCTGGTGGGAGAAGCCCAGTACATCCCAATTCTCCAGAAGCAGATGCAGAACAAATCCTGGAAATCAGCCTTCTTTGGGTCCCTCAGGCCTTGAAATGCCTAAAATCATTCCTCACCCTTCAAAACACAAGGCACAACCACTTCATCCCTGTACGACTGGCTACTAAATGAGATGCTATTTTCATCTCAAGTGGAGAACACTGTGCCTTTGAACGAGGAGCCTTTTTGTTCCGCCATCTACATGCAGAAGACAACGTGCAAGGGAGCTCTGGTACGCACAAAAATGAACCTCTGAACTGCACAGGAACCAGTACACTTATTTTAGCAGAGGAATGGAGAGTTAAAAAGACAAAGAAATGATCATTTTTTTCCATGAGACTGAGCAGATCCACTAAAGAGGAAAAATTCATGGTGCCAAACAGAGAAGTAGCAATGTTTTCACCTGATAAAGGAAATGTTTAAAAGCTGACTTCATGCAAAATTAACTCTTGGATATGTCAACTTTAGAGCTTTAATTTACTTGTTAATGGGTAGTATTTGGACAAGATTCCTTATAAAGAAAAAAAAAACCCAAAACCACAACAACAAACCTATCCTAAACTGTGACTGCAGAAGCTTCCTGCCTGCTATTTAAGTTAAGAGCATATATATTTAATAATTTTACAAGAGTAGAGCTCTTGGCTCTCCTGGAGCCATGCCAAGCTAGCAGTTCTGAGCTAGGAAAAGCAAAGCTTCATTTATTCAAAGGTAATTTCCAAACTGCTGTGCAGGGTTCTTGTTGCCATGTTTAACCCTGGGAAAACTTCACCTTCTGAAGAGATCTTCTGGAAAGGATAGTCATGGCCGGCAGTTGCTTTTCTCTGAAATAACCTGCAGTCCAATATTTTATTTAGCTTTTAATAAAATGCTTGATCACTGCTATTCTTCCACTTAGTTGTCAGCCAGGATCCCGCTCCCATCAGTCGCTCGCCAGAAATGCAGAGATGAAAGGAACAACTGCTTGCCCCCAAAAACCAGCCATAATCGCTCTAATCCTAAGAAATATGTTTTACCTCTCTTTCAAATACACAATTGCCGGTTAGTGACAATCCCTCTATCCTCTTCCCCTGTGACTATGTACAGAGAATGCAAATGAGGCAGGTTTCACTCTAGCCTTTGGGTCCAGTTTTGGTCTTGCATCAGCCTAGTTTTTCAAAAAGGCTTTTTTAGTTTCTAATATGACAAATACACTCCTGTTAGCACAAAAGACAGATTTTTTAACAGCCCGAGTCTCCACACAGTGAAAGAAGGGTTTAAAATAGAGTTGAGTAGTGTTTGCTCAACCTAAGCTAAAAATATGAAGAGCTGTTTGAAAAGTTCCCGTTCGCCCGTATTTGCCGCTGTTGTTCCGGTAGGCAAATATCTTATCATTACATGTTTTTTCTGGGCTTGGAAAGGGTAATTCACTCTTTTCCTGATTCAGCCCTACAAAGGTGGGGTGCAGAGACCCACAGTTTCCACATGGGGTTATCAGCTACCCCTCCCGCAGGCACCCCAGAAGGGAGGACATGGAGGCACGTCCTGTTTCAAGACTGCCCACCCCTGCCCAACCAAGGCCGTATCCCAGCCCCACCGAGCCGGGGCAGACAAGACCTGGGCAGGGCCGCCAAGCCTGGAAACTCCACCCTGATAATGTTATGACAAATCCAGGCAGCTCCCAAAGTGAGACATGGAAAAAAACTTTCGTTTATTAAAAGGACACAGCTGAATCACAGCTCTGCTCCTGAGCCTGCCTGCCTCTGCACTTACTCCTCCAGCTTCAAGGGATGAAAGATGACAGAAGTCACAGCTACTTATTAGAGGATATTTGTTAGCTGGAATAAATAAGCTGAACAATGATGCTGAAGTCAATGAGCTCTTCTAATTCACAACAGCTGGCCCTATCAATTAAAAGGTAATGGATTTAAATTTATTGCTGAAATCTGGTAACAGGATACATAATCTATGGAAGGTCAGGCTCCTGAGTTACAAATGAATGAAGCCTATTGGGAAGAGCTTGCCTCCCAAACAGAGTAAGGTTGTGTTTGCATCTGCAAATGTTCTTCTTTTTACACAAACCAGCAGGAGCTCATCATGAGGCAGCCCCAGGGCAGGTTGTGTGGATCAGAGGTGGCCCTTCTGCCCACCACACTCACAGGTAAACCTTAGCCAGAGCCACAGAGGGACTGAGAGACCTACACCATACCCAAACCTGCTGTCAGAATCCTGGAGCCAAATTCACCCCCCACTCAAGCTGGCCCAGGTCAAAACCAGGCTTCTCAGCCTGCGCTAGGCAGCACTTGGGGACCAGCAGTAGCATCTCTGGCTGAAGAACTCCCGCTTTCTTGCATTCACTCCTTCCTGCACCATGTGCCCATCAGGGAGAGAGGGGAGGTACACCCCACCGCTTCCTGGCCTTTCCCCACACCTCCGCAGCCCAGAGGCAAAAGCTCTGGGCAGGGTTGTGCCAACAGCTGGAGGGAGCAGGAAAGGGCCTCGATCTAGACCTTTGCTCTATCAGATAGACCTTTGCTCCATCCATTTCACATGTTCAACATGCTCCATGAATTCTGGACATTACACTAAGTCTGTAGTAAACTGAGTCTCAGCTGACACGCTTTTCCTCTCCAGTTAAGCCTAGTTAAGGTTCACTGCAGTTAAATGAAAACCATAGGCAGCTGAAACGCTTGCAAAAACTGCTTTTGTGTATAACATGTTGTGGCAAACTGTGGTGGAGCCCTGAATTTTCCAGCCCCAGCCTCCCTGCCATCCCCACCTTCTCCCAGTACTGTCAGTTCCTGGTTTCTGAAGAGCGAGCCTGGGCACCACAAAACCACAGCTTTTTTTTTTCTGATTTAGTGGTCCTCTTATTACACAAAATTGTTTTTTCTAGCTAGTCCAATTGATCCTTTTGTTTATATTGCAGACATGTAAGTTTCTCTATCTCCTAATCTCTCCTTTGTATTATAGCAGCATAAATCTGTGGTTAATACTTCATTAATTTCCTAAGGGAGACAACTTCCAGCATAGCTTGGGAAAGCCGATGACCCCACGGCTGTATGAGCAAAGCAAACTGGCTTTATTGCTTTGGCAGTAAAACAAAACGAAGCAGAATGTATGTGTCCATATGCATATAGAAGTTTTGGGTAGAACCAAAAATAGTCTTTTTCCTTGTTTCTCCTCACTGAAACAAAAAAGCCATATTGCTTAATTCTGTTTGATACGAAATGAAATGCTTTTTTTTTTGGATACGTGTACATGGAGGAAAGAAAATGAATGACTGAATGTATGAAACCAAGTGAGGAGGAGAAAGCAGCATCCTATTTTGTCCAGGAGTGAGGACTAACACAGAAGAGGAAGGAGACCAACGGAAGGTTTAAACTGGTGTATCAGCTCTCCCAGCATAATGCCCTGACTACCGGACTATTTGGTATTTTAGGTTGCCATGTTCCTCATGCCTCCTGTTGATCTTATTCCACCTGGTTAGATAAATATTTACTCATACTAAGACTGAGGCACAGTGTTCCCATTTTCCAGATGAAAGTCCTACCATCCATGACGGTGAGCCTTTCTCATGAAAACTCTATCCCAACAGCTACAAAATTATTCTATACCAACAGAAATCTTATAATCAGATAGTCTGAAGGACCCTCGAACATTCAATTTTCTGATATCCAGCTGGTTAGAAGATTTTTTTTTTAAGAGGTTCACCCAGTCTCTGGGAGATACTGAACGGAGGCTGATTCCTCTATAGCCTGCATGAATGTCCTCCCAATCTGTTGCCCAAAAGGGAACGAAGAACACCACCTCTAACCATCTCACAGACTCTCTTCTGCAAAAAAGAAGCAAATGCAAGAGGAGCTATTCCGATCATCCAACCCAGGTTGTCAGGCATTTTGGGGAGAGTTAGAACCGAGTTTTCCGGATAGCTCACCACCCACTGAGGCCGTTTCAGTCAGCTCTCTCACTACAACACTGACGAGTGAGTCCTGAACCACTTCTTAAGGTAAGTCTCCAAGGGAAGTAAGCGGTAATTTTATCTACAGGACGACTATCCTAAGTTATTCTGAAAGAAGAGCTCTCCTGGTGCTTCTGAGCCTTTACCGACATCGGTCCTTGTTCAAGGAGCATGTTCTGTCATAAAAAGCAGCTTTCACAGCAGTCTTCATACTACCTTTTATCCTAATAAGGGAATAAAGTCCTTCTAGTAATCACACCAGCGGGAGCCCCTGTATGGAAGTGGCTGGGTGTGCACCACAGATCACGCCCGTTGTTTAGCAACTTACTCCACACAGCTTTTCTCTGCACAACTTCAGCAGCATCAAAGGGAGAGTGGGTACAGATGCAGATGCAGGCTGACTGAAACCTTCTAATCTTATTTTTATAGGGATGTAAGGCAATTTTGTCTATCATACAGCTGGACCTTTTCCTTATTAGTAACAGGGGAGACCCAGTACTTATACTGCTTAGGAAAACAGAAATAGGCCTAAATCCGAGATCCAGATGTGAATTTGGCAAATAGAGCCTTTACAATGGGACAACAAAGCATCCGATACAAACACTTCTACATTTTGGGACATTTGAAATCAACTTTGTACCCACAGCAATTCATAACCATATCTTTTGTATGTTTAAACTTCAGCTAGAACATAAAATCAACATTTAAGGCTCTTGTTAATTTGTCTCATATAAAATTCCCTCCATGAAACAGATAATCTCAAAGACATTTCCAAGAGTAATTGCTGGCCTTCTCTTTTTCTGCCCTCCTCTCTTGATTTTAAAAGACATAAAGAAAGATAGGACAAAAAGTGAATATTACTGACACAACCAAATTCTGCTGAATTTCATTTCCATTCGATTTCTACATAGCTAGGAACTCTTTTGGCAGTCTCCCACAGAAGGCATAGTATATTGCTTTTGTACAGGTAGAGGAATATTATTTCCTCTGTTTCATTTAGCAACAACATTGCTGTGAATTTCAGACAACAGTTTCTAAAATGTCATCAGATTCCTCTACCTAATGTCAATTTGGCATTTTTCCCCTCTTCACAGAATAAAGGCTGGAGAAGTAAAAACAGAGCAAAAGGAAAACAAGTTGCCACACTGGTTGTGTAACGCATGGGGAATGAGCCAGGTTCGCTCTTCCAGCAGGTGCCCATGTTTCAGCAACACCACCAGCACCACTGGCAGTAATCGACGCTGTTCTCCTTAAAGTGACCAAGGATTACAGAGCCTGGATTCATCCATCTGTGGGTTTTTTCCCTCCTGACGTGACTCAGACAAGTTTATTCTCCCTGTGCAAGGCCACTGCCTGCTATAATAAATAAATATAAAACTTCGTGCTATCAATGGGTTGACTCAAATGGGAAAAAAAATCAAGGCAAATAGGAGTAGAGTATCTTTGCCTCAGCATGTGACCAGATAACAGGTTGCCTCACTCTAAAATGCTGACATCCCTTTGCTCCTGACAGCGTCAATGGCCCTTAGGAGCCCTCAGCCTCTCCCACAGGGTTTCGGTCCATGAGAAGTTATTACACTTCCTTTGCAGCTAGTGATCGTGTTCCCAAGTGATGTCCTGGGCGACAGGAGCCGGTCTTAAGAGACACTGCTTTCTGCTTTCAACTTCTAGTCTTTCCCATTCCCATGCCATTGAATTGCTGATGCCTGAGCAAAGCCAGAAGCCCAAGGGGCGTACACCGAAAAGTCCTCACGACTGCTCCCCGGCAAGTCCCATCCTCCTTTACACGCACACGCAGCTGGGATGCGGGGATGGGAGACCACCAGCCCTTCCTATAGGGCTGGGAGGAGTCAGGGGGATGTCTGTACGTCTGATTACTGCTCCAATCTCCCCGCTTCAGCACATTTTGCAGCCTCTCTCCGTCACTCCTCTCATTGAACTTTTTCACAAGAAGTAATTTGCAAGTGCTTTGCGTATGCAGGGCACATCTGATCAAATCATGGTGGGGGAAAGGCTGTAAAAGATCTTATGGTGCTGCCTGCTGAATACAAGGCGACAGATTTCCCTGGCCCTCGTGCAGTTGTCCCTTCCCAGCTTGATCTACTATGGAAAAATCAGGGAGAACTGAAGTCCTGGCACTGTGGAATGCTTTACTCCATGTTATTAGGAGCGGTCTTAGGGTCCCTGGGAGTTGGTCTTAAGTGCTAACAGCTCTCAATTACTCTTCTGCCTCCTGAACTGTGCACCCACCCTGCTCTCCTCTTGCACCCACGCTACTCCCCCTGGCAAAATGATATTACGAATGGTACTATAAAAATTGTAAAATACAGATTATTAACAGGTTTGATACACTCTCCTAAGGAGAAGGGCTACAGAAAGGAAGGCAGGCTTTAGCCAGCCAAGCTGGGATCCTGCCTGTAAGGTTCCCCTGGCCCCAGCAGCACACAGCTGCACTGCCTACAGCCTACCCTCCTGCCTCGGCCTCAGCTGCAATTGTGCGTCTAATTCTGTCCGTTATATAAATCTCACAATATTCCTCGGGATCAGTAGTGCTGCCTAAGGCGATGTAAGGAAAATTTAAGGAAAATTTGGCTGCATTTTTTTTCCTTTGCAGATATTAGGGGAGAGCCTAAAATAGTGTCTAGTAGTTCACTGGGGAGAACCTGAAACCCACTAACAGTTCACTTTTAGTTTAGTGTTTCTTTTTTTTTTTTTATGTGAGCTGTTTATTTTATTGGACTGACAGGGTTTTCTTATGTCAAAGACAAACCCTTTTAGTAATATCCTTGTCTGGCAGCATCCAAACCCAAAACCCAGTGCCTCTGAAACTGGGTGGCCCTGTCAGTACACAAACAATTGCATTTGCTGATTTTTTTTTTTCCTCCCTTTGTACAGTGAAACTTTGTACATCAGGAATTAAACTACTGAAAGGGATTTGGATGTGGAAACTCCAAGACATAGTGAAAAATGGTTATTATAAACAATGCCTTATTTTTATTAATAAAGGAGTAGAGAAAGCCACATTAGGGAAGCTTTTCAAAGAAATGATGTGGCATATTAAAGGGCACGTAAGGACCGAGGAGCGTGGACTGGGATACGTATAGCCAAGGGGTTAGAAATTAATCCACATTAAGCTTCACAGCTTCAGTGGTAGTATTTGTTATTACACATGCTAACTGAGTGAAGAAAGAAAATTTGAGATGGCTTGAGTACATGATATAAAACAAGGATCAAAACTAAAGCACGGGATGATCAGTGCTCCTCTGGTACTCCCCTGGAGCTTGGTGCTGCCAGATGCTGAGCATCTGGCCCCTGAAGAGCCCTCTGGGAGGAGAGGGCTGATCTCTTAGGCAATACAATCAGCAGGGCATCCCAGCCTGGTTTCAGTCGCGTCTGGATCGGGGCTTGACTGCGCATCTAGTTTAAACAAAACCCTCTATGTTTCCCTTCATACAGCAGGATAACGTTTTGCTGGGGTTTACCGGCCATTTGAGATAATGCATAAAAAATGCGTATGTATACATAGATATATATATATATAACAGCTCTTGGAAAATGTGAGAGCAGCAGTGCCTCCAATTAAAAATTCTTATCAGATCATTTCAGGAAAAAAAAAGGAGTACTTGCACAATTGTTTCTTGAAAGGATCAATAGGAATGATTTATTGTCTTTGCTCCAAAATAAAACCCTTGAAATGGAAGAACCTGAACATTTCAAAACAAAATATCTGATGTTAAGCTGCGGTTAACTTAATCATAAAAATTATATAGATCTTAATTAAGGGGTTTGTAAAGTACTTCAGCTTGTCATTCTCTTTACAGCTATATGTAATATCTTCTGAAAATCTTGTTCCAGTATCAGCTAACAATACTGGAAAGTTTGTTTAGATTACTGTTCTGTTAGATAAGATAAAAGCTGCGATAACATTGCAGTGATCAGTCTGCTCACAGATAGGGACACTTATGGCTTACCCCAGAGGCTGCAGTCTGTGTGCTGGGAGAAGCGGTTTTGCTACAGTCATCCGAGTTACTAGAAGACGTGGACGTTGGAGTCATAGCAACGACAGTAGTACTGTTACCTGAAAGATCAAGAACTGGTATTAAAACCAAATATTTTCTGGCCATGGGAAAAAAAAAAACCAACCAACCTCCTGCAGCTCAACTGTCTTAGCTTTTTATATTTACCAGAGCATGCCTTTGACTTATTTATGTTCTTAGGTTTTCGCTTCCTGGTCTGAATCCCTTCTTTTTTCATAGCAAGGGGTCGAGGAACCTGAAAAAATTACATTTCCACACCAATCACAGAGTTGCATATGCACTCTAATACCAAAAATCAAAATACACTACCAGATCAAGTGTTCATGTTGAAAATGCCTATATAGCAGATCATTTTTTCCTGTGTCAAAGTACAAATTTAAAAAAAACTTTGCATTTTATTTGGGCAAAGCAATGAGTGCTTTCAAGAGACGTTTCGGCTGCAAAAAGAAAGCAGGGAAATTTTTTTCATGATGTGAACTAAACAATTTTTCCAACATCTCAGTCAGTCCACAGATAAGCACGCTTTCGGGGAAAAACAGCATCATGTGTACCGTAGGTTGTATGAAATTAAATTGGACAGTGTGTATCTGATCCCTAATTTCTTATTCCAGTTAGTTAGGAATTACCTTCAGTGGCTGATTATGAAAAGCAAAATGCATATGAGGGGGAAAAAAATATTCCTCTTCCTGTGGAGGAGCTGTGCAAACCAGATCATTGCCACTAAGTGTCTTTAGGACAGAAGCTTTAGGCCACAATTGACTTAGTATTTGTTCTTGTAAGTAATTCTGTCTGTGATACAGCTTTACAGTATTCAGATTTATATTTATGGGGAAAATGTGCTCAGGAATCAGCTTTGTGTTCTGTGTCATCACAATGATAATCATTATACAGAAAACACTGGCGTAAAATACATTTAAACTTGATAACATAAGCTTGGGGAAAGACAATTCAGACCTACGCTTAATATCATAATAATATTTAAACTTGTGATACAATTTACTTTTTTCTTGAGGACTAGACCGAATCTCAATCACTCCTGATGCCCTCCTCTTCAAACACTTGTGCTTGGCTACCACCTAATCCACAGGGGCATAACAGGTTTCAGCCCGTCCCAAAACATACTCGAACCCATTTAGGATAGAACTATTTTCTTCCCCTATTATCGCCTAGCAAAGTCTGAAATTACATTTGAAGTTTTGCTGGCATAGCTATGGCTTGAATTATAGTCAAAGTTTCGCCAGCAAATCTATGTCTGTCAATGAAAAACTGTCTTATTAAAGATCTAGGCGTTGGGGTTTTTTTTCCCACCGAAGAGCTGGTTTAAATCCTGGTGGCAAAAAAAGACCTCTGCCACTCACTCAGAGGCGATGCCTTTGCACAAATCTGTCAGGAAAGCTACAACAGCAAACATGTAACTTGTCAAAAGCATAACGTGCTAAAATGGTATCGCCACTTTCTAATGTCCCACATATTTCAGTCATTTTAACCATTTTACTTAACTTCACAGTCCAAACCGTGAGCTGAGACCATTAGCACCCATAGAAAAATTGCCCTAACGTGAGGGAACCCAATGCCACCCCACAAAGCTGCCCTGCGCCCACTGGTGGGAGGACCACCCCTTCCCCAGCGGAGCATCCGAACTGGCAGGGAATCTCCCTCGGCAAAGCAGACACTCACCCCATGGAGCTTCATGTAGAGGCCGCAGGCATTACAGACGGGCTCACCCTCTGCGTTCCTGCGCCACAGGGTGGTGGTCGTGGTGTGGCAGTTGGCACAGGCCAAGCCCAGCCGCCGGGATGAGGGCTAAAGGCAAGCACAGGCAAACACAGCCATAAACAGGCAGGCAGAAGCAAATTATTTCTGTCTTTACGGTTTATAAAAAGTACTTTAACACACGGCGGCAATGGTGGGAAGCTTTTTTTTGTGCCACCTGTCAGCGGCATCCCAGAATTAAAACAAGATGATCCTCAGAGATTGTAAAGCTGACGTGAAGAAGTATGGTGAGTCTGAAAAGTCTGAGCAGTTGCAGCAGAGGCAAAATTCACATTTGGGAGCTGCTGACCCAGGGAGCTCTATTCAGACCACTGGGCACTGGCTCTTCCTCCAGCAGGACATCTAGGAACCATCTCCACTACAGCTCCATCCAGCTGAGGACAAGGCGTGTCACTCTTCTGTTGCCTCTCCAATGCCCTCTCCCCTGCGCGGTGAGCAGAGAGGCAACTCTGAACCTGCCACCAGCACTCCTGACTCACCAGAAAAACCAGCCACTTGAATCACTTGCCCTCAGTGGCACCACAGATGGGGAAAACTTGCCAGACATCCCAGGGGTAACACATACAACAACGGGATCTTTGTAAAAAGATATTTTTATCATCACCCTTTTTTTCCCTTGCACGAAAACGACGTTTCTTGGGAGTGTGTTTTACAGAGCAGAGCTTCTCCTTCGCCAGCAGAGAAGCTGATGGGTGACGACAAGGTCCCCACTGCAAACAAGCCATTTATGACACTCTTCCATGGAGTTTGGAGCCAAGATGAAGCAACCTTGTATCAGAAATAACCATATAACTCGGAGCTTTATGGCTGCAGGCTGTATATCATAAGTGAAGGCAGGCCTCATAAACATGTGAAATGAAGGTGAATGGGTTATAAAAGTTGCTGTAACAAGTGATCTCTTTTACATTCATCACAAGCAAGGAATTCCAGCTATATCATAAATCTAGTCTTTTTCAAAGTATCGCATTGTCAAAAAAACAACATAAAAAAATCCGTGCCTAGCTGTGTGTCTGGCAGCTGAACAAGTTTACATGGAGAAGTCAGTTTTAGAGGACTGCATTAATCTTATTCTGACTATGAAGTCCCGAAAATACTAGCTTAAGGGTAACAATGCCCTTCCTCTTGAATCATTTACTGCTGGGTTGTTAGATGTAACTCGCTCACCTTTGATACCACAGAGCTGCCTGCCACTTGGGAAACCGATAAAAATATTCTGAGAATGAAGAATATTCCAGCGTAATAACTGAGTTTCTTGAGTACTATCTGTTCAAGTTCCTTTAGCAGTAAGCCATCGTCTTACACCACAACTCGGAAAGAACTCCAGATTAAATACAAATTTTATGACTTTGAATCAGCAATCCATTATTAACCGCACAGAAAAAAAACCAAAAAACAGGCTGAAGTACACACATACACTTTTTAAAAATCCATGTCTCATGAAAACACAATTTTTGACCTTGTTAATAAATACATATGCACACAGTGTCGAAATCGCCTTCCTCAACTCAATACAAGTTTTACATGGATTGGGTAAAGAAAAAGCTATTCTTAACACATACACTTCATTTGCTTTCTTTGCAAGCGAAATGCTGTCAGACGCTTCGCTCTGTTAAATCTTTCTCTTTTTTTTATGCAGTCAGGAATAAAACTTCGTATCTTTTGTGTCAACAGCTTTTGCTCATTCCTGTATCTAACAAACAGGGAGGGTTTTTGGCATGTTTTGAAGCTAAAATTACTTTTCTGCTGCAGGAATTTTATCAGAAACTTCAGGGCAATCTAAACGTGTTTAGCATTTTCAAAATGTATTTCCTTCTCACCTACACATTTCCAACTGTATGAACACACAGTCATAGCTGATTTATAGTTACGGCCAGGGTACTCAGTAGGGATTGTTACACAGAGTTAGCTCAGAACTATTTCACCAAGGTGTCAGGCTGAAATCAGGCTGCCATGTGACTCTGTTTTAGCCTCCTCAACTGCACCTCTCCAAAAAAAACCCAAACAAACCAAACAAACAAACAAAAAATCAACCCAAAAAAACCCCACAGAAATGCCAAAGCCAGGTATCAGCTACTTGAAATCTGCAGTGGGCCGGGGGTGCTGCGGCCAGCCAAGGTCTGGCACTTCAGACGGATGGCAGATCCACCCTGTCTGCTGCGTTTGTCCCCAGTAATGAGATAATGCCTTGTGTCACGAAATTTAGTGAATAACCAGCAAGAACAAATGGGCACCCAGCAGTAATTAACCCCTGGCTGGAAGTTAAATTAACTCTTTTGCTTAAAGGTCTTTAAGCAGAGGTGGGGTTGGTTCTGGAGCACGTACTCTCTGCTCTGATCATAGCGTGTTTGGTTTTTGTTTTCCCCTGCTCCCATAAGGGCATGAAATTCAAATGGTCGCGAAATAAAGAGTGGGACGTGTTTTAATGCTAGCAAAACAGGCATGGAGCGAAGCAGTTGGTGTGGCTGAAAGGGGCCTGAAAGGCTGATGGGTTTGATACGCTGTCTCCATACACAAGGGTCCAAACATCAGCTTGGATTATACCAGCGTGATTTATTGTGGCTCACTCGGTAACAGCCATTACTGGACAGCGTATTCTTTCTCTCTGCTGACCTCCACCCAGATTTGCTAAACATAATGTGCAGTTCCCGCTTATTAAATTTTCTCCTTGCCTATTCAGTGCCAGCCTGAGTTATAAACAGGGGTTCTGGTTCATACTATTTATTTCCCCCCTCTGGCTTTAGGAGTATATTTTTAGAAAAACAGCTGCTCATTTCTTAGGAGCAAAACAAAACAAAGGCCATTATCATTGTTTAAACAATTGGTTTTCTTTGAATTATATACAAAACTTGCTTACATTCCCAAGGATCGAGCTCTCAGCAAACAAAGCAGGTCTGGAGAAATTCCTAGCCCTCTGAACAAACACTTTCCAACCTTGACTGTTTTTTTGTTTTGTTTTTTTTTGGGTTTTGTGTGTGTGTGTGTTGGAAACATCCAACGTGAGCAGTACGATTTTTTTCCGAGCTGCCGATGGCCCCTCACCATCGACTCGGAAAGGCCCATCACCCCGAAAAGCCAGGCCAGCCCACGGCAGGTGGGCAGCTCAGCCGGGGCAGAGGGCACTTTTGTCAGCACAGGGCCTGGAGGTGGGCCCGGACCGGAGCCCGCTCGGGTTTTGCAGCGGGGGGCTCCCTCGGCTGCCCTGTCCTTCTGGCGCACCCCGCTCCCTGCCCTGGCTGGCGCGGACTGGAGGCCTCTCGGGGCGCGGCTCCTCTTGCCGCCCTCCTCCCCTCCATCCCCACTCACCACTCGCTTCTGCGGCTTGATCAGGGGCCGGCTGAGGCCGTTCATTTTGGTGTAGAGCCCGCAGGCGTTGCACAGGTAGTTGCCGGTGCCGTCCCGTCTCCACAGCGGGGTCTGGATGGAGCCGCAGTTGACGCACTCCCGGCTCTCGGACAGGTCCTCCAGCAGCTCTGTGGGGACAAGAGCAAGCGGCGGGGCGGTGGGACTCGGCCGCCGAACACCCGCGCTGCGCCGGCCCCGCCGCGCCGGGACACAGGCCCCGGGCGGGCAGGGCGACGGGCCCCGGGCGGGCACGGAGAGAGGCCCCGGGCGGGCACGGAGAGAGGCCCCGGGCGGGCACGGAGAGAGGCCCCGGGCGGGCAGAGAGACGGGCCCCGGGCGGGCAGGGAGACGGGCCCCGGGCGGGCAGAGAGACGGGCCCCGGGCGGGCAGGCCGCCGGCGCTCTGCGGCCCTCGGAAAATAATTCCCCGCCGTCATCGCGGCCAAGCGGGGGTTTTTTACAGTATCACCTTTTAAAAAAAAATTCCTTTAAATGTACCAGACTCGCTGGCGCACCCGGCGCAACCTTTGTAAAGGCAAAGCGGAGCGGAGCCGGCGCTCCGGGACCGCTGGCCCGGCGGAGCGGCGACCCCCGGCAGCCCGGCGCTCGCCCTGGGATTTGGCCCTTCGCAGATGTGGCTGGAGTGGCGCGGGGCCCGCTCAAGGGGTGAAATCCCCGTCCTGCTGCCCATCGGGAGGAGAGGGGGTGCACTTGACTTCCGAGGCGGCGGTGGGGGGTCAGGTGCCTGCCAGAAGGGCCCACTTCCAACGCCCACCCTGGGAGCTGCACCTCAGGGACGGGATGTGAGGAGCGGTGGTTTTGCCCAGTGTTCCCCCGGGGCGACGCCGGGCAAGGAGTTTTAACCCCGGCTCTCATTTTAAATGAGTCACAACCAGTAAAAATTTCAGATTTAGGGACAGCGTTTGGGACTCTAGCGTGCCAAGGCAGCGATGGGGAGTGACTGCTCCGCCTGGGCTATTTGGTCAAATTTGAGCGGTCTGGTAGGAAACAGAAAAATAGGCAGTATTGTGCCTCCTGCTCTTATAGCTACTGAATGCTGGGGAAAAAAAAAAGGGGTTCTAAATGCACAGCAACAAAATTAAAGAGAAGCCACTTGTAAAGGCAAACACCTTCACCCCTGCCGATATTCTTATTCTGACTCACAGCTCCGTATTTCAGGGGAAAAAAAAAAATACAGATTTTACATACGCTGTATCTAATTGTGCAGAAAGAATAAAAGGAGGTGTTTGGATTTCTGCGGCGGCTTTTGAGTTGAGCATGGGAAGGTCTATTTCAGACTCATAGCTTCGCCGTTGATTTTTTTTTTCCTCCTTCCACCCCCTCCACTACCTGCCTTAATTCATAACTGGGTTATTATTCTTTTACATTTCGCTTAGCAGCTTTGCGCTGTAAAGCGAAAAAGAGCTTGTAAAAGTCAGGCAGCTTCGGAGCCGGGACTGCAATGACGCAGCAGGCATTGAGCTGAGAAAGAAACGGCCTTTGGCCCGCACCCACCAAAATACATTTCTTTCCTCCCTTCGTTTGCGAGTTATTAGGAACTCAACAGGAAGGAGCCCACAGCCGAGTCCAGAGAGCACGGTTCAACTTCAGTTGTCCGTTTGTAGGTCTCAGCACATCACTAAGATTTATTAATCTTTGCACTAAAAGCGTCATTGAAGACCGTAATCAGGAAAATGCTTAAGGCTTCAAGGACGCTGGAAGTTAAACAGCTATTTGTCTCAGCTATTTACTTTATACTGTTACCTTCGTGCCTGCAAAAAGAAATTCTGCCGTGGCAATATTTCTCGGGCATTTAAAAATATTTTCCCCTTGAGTGCGAGAGAAATGTATTTATCTCCAAGGAAAGCAAAATAAGAGTTTTAAATTTAGATACTGTTTTAGTAACTCTACGAGTAACAATTAGAAAGCTGCATCAAACAATCTAATATTTCGCTGTAAAAATCAACTGGCGCAACCATTCGCCGTTCCTGACCGCTGACACGGTTATCTGACACGGGAGCACACGCGGGTTCGGCTTTGCCACCGCCTTGTGTGGGGCAGGAGCAGAAAACTCGCGTGGCCCAGGAGCTGCGGGCGCTTCGCCCCCCATCACAAGGGGATGCAGCTCCCCCTTCCCCTCACCGAAAGACTAACCCGCTGCTTTTTGCTCCATAACCTGGTTTGACACGGTTAACTTTTGGAGATTGAGTTTCAAAACTCGGTGCCCTGAGATGCGGCTTCTTGGCTTTGCTCTTTCCTTCTCCTACCACAACCGAGTCTTCTTCCCTCTGTCCCCTTAGTATAAACGGGAGGCTTAAAATGCCTAAATCTACCAAGGAGGATCGAGCATCATCTACACCCCTGTAGAAAGAGGAGAAGCCATCGAGGAATTCCGCAACACTGCGCTGAACTAGAAAATTACAGTGTATAAAAAATATATACCTGCCTGGTGGGTAGTTTACGATTAAAGCAAATGCTGATCAAATGTGTGTGTGTACATATATATATATTTATGCGTAAACGTATATATAATAATATATATAAATATAGACACACGCATACCCACACAGCCCTCTCTCTATACATCTGTATATATATCTACACATACATATATTCTCAAGTCGAACAGATTGCAACAATCGTTAATCTTTCTACCTCTGACTATATCCTGGCAGCTCAGCCTCCGCTTCCACAATTAATTTAGCAACAGCGAGAATTTCCTAAACTAAAAAAAAAATATAAAAAGGAAGAGACACCTCGGAAGCAAAGTAAAATCCCATCAGGGGGTGCCACATTTTAGCAGCACCTTATAAACGGGGTTTCGCGTACAGATCGGGGATTTTTCTTTGCCGCTGCTTTTCTCGTTTAACGAAGCAGAGAAGAAATCCGAAGTTAGCTAAGCGAGCCACTGACATTTTCCTCTACGCTACCAGGGCGGATAATTCGCAGTGAATTGGCCACCGTTCCGCGGCCGGATTGGCGCGTCTCGGCGAAGCTGGAATTCAGCGAGCTGGGACGCTGACAAGCGAGGCTTCCAGCGCGGCGTTCGCCTGGGGAGCGCCGGCCTTGCAGCCCCGCTGCCCGTGCTCGGAGCACGCCGCGTTTCGTCCGCCTCCCCTCCACAAGAGCCACGGCGCCGGCACCGCCGCCCTGCATCGGGGCAGCCCCGCCGCCGTCTCCCCGCCGCCGTCTCCCCGCGGCGGGCGGCGGCGATGGCGGGGGCGCGGCGGGGAGAGCGCAACTTACCGCCGGTCAGTGCCCCCCAGCCCAGGATGAATCCCCGCCCGCGGCGCGCCGGGATCCCGCGGAGAGGGTGCCGCTCGGCCGGCAGGTTCCCGTTCGGCGGAGCAGACAGCGCTTCGGTCCTCGCCCCCAGCCGGCTCCTTCCGTTGGCAGAATCCTGACTCATTACATAAAAAGATCGCCCTGCCAGGCGCCCAGAAACATTTCTTCATCACGGTCACGCCACGAGCTAAACAAGAGGCCACGCCGAGGGGAGGGGGAGAGGCGGGAGCGGAGGGGAAAAAATCCAGAAGGGTTTTTTTTCTTCTTCTTAAGATCCTCTTCCTTTAAAAAAGAAAAAAAAAAAAAAAAAAAGTGCAGCGGGGGAAAAAAGAGCAGCCACCGGGAAAAAACTAGAGAAGATCCCCTCATTGTTGCCACAAAGCCACCTCTCGCCTTCCCGCTCCCTCTCCAGGCTCGTTCCGCCAGCAGCGCTGCCGCGCCGCTGCGCCCGCCGCCCGCCGCCCGGGCCGCCGCTCCCCAACTCCGCGGGGGCCGGGCCAGGAGCCCCGGGGCTCGGAGTCCGCCGGGAGTGGGTGTGGTGAGTCCACGACCGTCCGAATTTTTTTTTTTTTTTTTTTTTTCCTAGAAACTACCTCCAAATATAGTAACAGGGAAGGGGCATTCCTAGAAATTCGGGAGACGTCAGAAAGGGAAGATTTGTGAAATTCAGCTTCACTTCCTGCAGAGGGCTCCTAGCATAGGAAAAAAAAAACATCGAGTGAGCAATAAAGTGCTTTTCATGCTTCTCAGATCAGATAATGGTTAAAAAAAGAAGAATGGTGAAACGCTTAACTCACGTTTCTGCGACAGGATCTAGGAGTTTCATATGGGAAGTCAGCTAACCAGCAACCCCCTTTCCTCATTTTCTGCCGGTGTTTATAGATGTCTATCGCCTGGATTTACTTTCCCCCGTCCTCCTATCAGACCTACGCGCACGGCAAATAAAAGGGATTCACACAGGAGTGGAAAATGGGCCCAAACGATGACCCTCCCCTGTGTCACAGGAGCGCCCGTTAACGTTCCTGTGTTATTTTAAACAGGTTGCAGATTGCATCTTGCGCGCTACACCCCTGTGAATACTCCGTGTCATTACTGTGGATGTGTGCAATATCGCTGCTCGCACAAATGGGAATTAGTAGGTTGGCTTTTACTTAAGGGCCCCAATGCTGAGAACTGCTGAGCGCTGTCAGTCCCCATTGACTTAATGGCATCTTAGGCTGTTAATTAATTCTGCTCAGCAATTCACAGGATCAGGCCCTGACTGGCAAAGGTGAATCAGAGGGATCTCAGCAGACCCGCACACTGTCACCAGCCGTTATTACTCCTCACGGGTGCGTGTGTCTGACACCCAGTCCTTCTTTAGTCATAGCTTTAAAAGAAGACACTATTTAATACATTTCAAAGGAAGCAGAAATGAATGTTCTGCAAAGCAGTTACAGGTGAAGATGTTATTAGATGCTGTTAATTATATAAAGATGTCCATACATTTGTAATAAAGCATTATTTATCCGCGAATAGCAAAAGTTGCTATAAAAAACACGAGAGCCAGCTTTTGGGGAAAGAGAATAGATTTCAACATGTGCAACACTTGCAGGTTAATTGAATTTCTGTAATGAAATTCCCCTCAGCCACATGAAATCCTTGGATTTGTTCTTTGAATTTCATTATGACTTGCAGAGTCTTCTCTGCCCCCGAATCAAATGCAATAAAACCACTGTACTCTGGCTTTACTTCAGTGGTTTATAAACACTCGCATTTAATCAAAGCCTCGTTACAGACACCTTGTCTGTCTGCAGGTTTGAAGGGGAGTTAGCAGAGTTCTCCTGACACTCCCGGGTGTGCCTGGACTCCTAAGTGTGTTTTAACCGTTACTGCAGCGCTCGATGAGCAATTCCTTCAAAATACAGACCCAGGTTTCAGAGAGGTGCACCCAGAGTTTTGCTAGCAGTAATGCCTGGTTAGAAGTACATTTATTTTAAGTAATCTCTTCGAGTTCAAACCAGCTCTAGTTAATTGCAAAAAGGCCTTTCTAAGGTGGCTGGCTTATTTGTGGCCCACTGCTGTACTCTGCCTGTCACTCTCCTTCCCTGAGTGAAAAAGTGAATGGCAGCCTCAGGTTCAGGATCCTTTGATCATTACAAGAAATGGATGTGCTGTCCTCTGTTGGCCATACTGGTTGTCACATGTAAAATTCAATTAAAAGGCAGTAAGAGGCTCTTTTAAAAGTACAAAAATGATGAACTAAATTAAACTTGCTTCACCTTCTGCTTTCACCAGTAAGACCACACAGCGTGAGGGATTTCTAAATAGTTTCTAAAAAATGATGGAACAATGGATGCTAGAAGGTGGATTAAGGACTCCGTACTGCAGATGCTGCCCTGGGATTCCGCCCCGTCGGACTCCGGCTGCTGTTGTCGGGAGTTGCCGTGCCCGGCGTGCGGGGGGCAGTGGGAGCTGCAGCCTCCCCCGGCTCCAGGGCTGGCGCCGTGGGGCCAGGCCTGCAGTGGGGCTGCAGTGCTGCCAAGCCTGTGGCGAGAGGGGAAGTTTCCAGCTTAAATTTCACATCACACGGTCCGGTCTGGGGCCAGGGCCATGTGTGCCGGTTCGGATAGCGTGTGCTCATGTGTCGTGACTCGTGTCGTGTGATGTGCTGGCAGCTATGCAGCTTCTTGGAGCACTGCAGCTATGGCAGCCCAGGCTTTGCTGGGTACGCGGAATGCAATTCCCAGTTTGCTGCTCGTGGTGTCCTGCGAGTCATGTGGAGCGCTCTGCTCTGCTCTGCTCTGCTCTGCTCTGCTCAGCGTGGGTGAGCAGCAGTAGTATGTCCACTTTGGGTCTTCATTTCAAGAAGAATATGTAGCAACTGGAGAGGATCTGGGGGATTGTAGGATGATTAGAGGTATGATCAGAGGTGTAGAAAAGGTGACCTAAAAGGAGAGATTTTAAACTTTGGGGATTGTGTTGTCTGGAAACGAGAAAGCTGAAGGCAAATACAGTAGCAGTTTCCAGCCAGGTTTAATGTCATGTAGGTGCATCTGTGTCATGGCAGTGAACCTGGGTGGTAGGTTAATTATTTCTACATCTATTGGAGTCACTCATTTCTGGTCTCCACTAGTTTCTCTTATACTATGATTTCACAGATAGTTTTCTAATTACAAAATTAATTTCAAGTAAATAACCATAAGCCGTGTCTTAAAACATTACTTAGCAAAATTATTATTGTGCTAATAACTTAGCAATGTTATTTAGCAAAATACAAGTTCTGTCTGCAAACTGTGGAAGAGGAGGCTCTGGATGGTTTCATTTCTGCGTGTCAGGAAACGGGGGCTCACAGGCCTCGAACTGTTTGTTAGATGGGTGAGAGGCTCCCGTGTATCCCTGGCAGAGTCTTGTATTTCTAAAAAACAAGGAAGAGTGTGTGAAAACATTACTCATCATGGGCAGGGTGTCTCCTCCCCAGATTTATACCCGAGGTTGTAGTAACAGCAGAGCAGTATTTATCAGAAACGTGTTTTGTCCTTGAGTTTGATTTCTGTGTTTAGTTTTGAAGACCCTCTTAGGAAAGCAGCTTCAGGGACACGTCTGTTCCTCACTGTCCTTCATATCCACGAGTAAAAATATCGAAGAAAACAGAAAGCGATTTGGAACATTTTGGGCTGTAGTTTTGTGTGTGCTCTGTGCTGAAACTGTCACTGTCAATAATTTACATTTTTCTTCTCTCTAGGGAGATAGGGCAGTGCTGTTATGGATTTCACACTAGAAACGTCAAGTTCACAGATGAGCTGGAAGGTAAGCGCTACGATTCCTCTCTGCTGATGCCAAATTTGCTAAGAGCCGTTCTGGAGACTTGTGAATATTGACAGTAAACTAAGTGCAAAAATACGAATTTCAATTACATGTAATTAATACAGTCAGACGATCTTTGTAACCCTGAATCTGGGCTCTGAAAGGCACTTAAATCAAAACACGAACGTTGGTTTTGACCCACATATTTTATTTTAAAAGATTTTGCAAAATCGAATGTAAGTAGCTGACGTCAGGGGTTTTTTGTTCATAGAGTTGCACAATGTGGATGGTAGACAACAGCGGTGCAGACCAGGAGAGGAGGATTTGTCAGGAGGGAAACAAACCTGAGGGCGGCCTCACAACGGCCAGTGGGCTGTCAGATCCCGCCCGGGAATCCCCAGGGGTGGCCTTCGGGCCCGCAGGGCCGCTGTCACTTACACGGTTAGGGCGGCCCTGCCCGTGTCCCCGGGTCGGCCGCCGGGGCTGGCGGTGACCCCGCGGCCGTGCAGCCGAGCCGCCCGCTCCCGGGCACCGGAGCGGAAAATGTAACGCGAGCGCCAACCAGGCTGCGAAGAGCCCCTCTCGGGGCTTAGCGGTGCAGATGACGAAACCTCTTGTTTTACTAACCAGAAGACGGAGCGAAATTAATAAATAATTAAATGAATTGCAGGGAGGGAAAGAACCGCAATGACAAGGGCCGGGACGCCCAGGGCGGCCCCGGCGGCGGAGGCTGTTTGAGGCGGCTGCCTTGTGCCCCCGGCTCCGCGGGCGCCGCAGGAGCCGCGCTGCCTTGCGCCCGCGGAACGGCCCTGTGCGTCTCGGGAACGCAGGATCGGCCCCCACCTGAAGAAAAACGTTTCCCTTGTTGCGAGGCGAGGCGAGGCGCGGCGCGGCAGGGCTCCGCGGGCCGCTCGCCGCTGCGGCCACTGGCCGGGGCGTTACCTGGGCTCGCTGGGCCGCAGCGGACGCCGCCGCGGTCCGGGGCTGTGCGGGACCCGCCTCCTTCCGCCCCGCAGAGAACCCGGCCCGGCCGCCGCGCCGCCGTCCCCTAAAAATTACTGGGGGCATGTGGCCGACCCGCCAAGGCACGGACGGGGTTCGAACCCGTGATCTTCGGTTTACGAGACCGACGCCTTACCACTTGGCCACCGCGCCTGCGTTAACGCGCCCTCCCGACGCCGTTCTATCGCTGGCGCCGCTCCCGCGCGGGCCACCGCACGCGCCTGCGCCGGCACGTGGCGACCGTTAGGCGCTGTGGCGGGCGCGCGTCGCCGCCTCTCCCTCAGGCGCGGAGGGGGCGGCTGCAGGGGCCCCCCGGCAGGTGCCCCTGTTTCTGGGAGGGCGCCGCGGAGAGTCCCTCTCTCCCTCCGGGGGAGCGGCGAGGAGCTGCCCCGGCCGTCTGTGGAGGTGTCCCCGACGGACGCTCCCTCTTCCAGCCTCGGCCCCAGCGAGGCCTCGGGGCCTGGGGCGTTCCCGCCTCTGAGGGCGGCCTGGCCGGGCCGGGCCCTGCTGGGCGCAGGCTGCGGCGACAGGGCGGTGTTCCCTGGGGAGGGAGAGTGGTGCCGCGACGGGCTGGGGCACCCAGCTGTGCTGCAGCGGGGCTTTCCTCACCGAGAGATGGCACTCTTGGGTTTAGAACAGTGAACGCCTCGGAAACAAGGTAGATTTTTCAGACCAGAGAGAACAGCGTAGCAGGGTGAGGGGGAGAAGCGGAAATGAAACTTACCTCCTCCGAGAAAAGAAGCAGGAACGCAAAACGTTAAGATAATTAAATGGTAAATATTAAATTAATCTAAGTGCCTGGTACGTGTTCCCTATAAAAACTTAGCGTTGTGAAATGCAAAAAAGATACTACAATACGTATTTTTCTAGATGTGGTCTCCTACCTATTTACAAGTGTGACCTGAAAACAAAGCTTTTTAGTTTTCCTTTACTGTTTATTGTGGAGGTACCTTTAAATTTCCTATGAAACTTCTGCTGGACACCCAAGTTATATTCCATCTTCCTGGATGAGAGGAGTTTTGTTTATTGACCTGTGGAGGGTACAGATCCCAGCTGCGATCAGTCTGTTGGTCTCGGTTTTTTGTGACAGAAGCATGTAAACATGTTAACAGAGGTACCTCTGTAAAGGTGGAGATGGGAGTTACTAATTTGGTGGTGCTGTAATGCAGGTGTGTTAAAAGATTAATATATCTTTTGGGATGTTCTTCGAACTGTCATCAGGAGAACTCATGCTTGATAGCTTGATTGTATGAACAAATTCCAGTTCTTTAAAATTTGCTATTTGTCAGCTTCTCTGCCTGTGTTTCAGCAGAGTAATTTGCATTAGCTTCACCGGCACTGAAAGGTATGTAATTTAAATCACCTTACTGGATAGTCAGCCCACATTAATCGTGTTTGCTGTCCCAAAGGTGATTGTTCTGGTTTTCCAGCCCTGGGGGCATAACTGATGGCCTGGGCAACCCAAACGTTTGCTGGAGTTTATCTGCTAGTCTTGTTCATCACTAGCTTCAAAGGACATACCTCATCTGGACTATGGAAAGCTGGGAAGCCAGAATAGTGCTGTTGTATTCTGCTTTGTCTTGATTGTTGTGATCACTGCAGCATTTGAAAAGTGTGATGATGTGTAGCAGTGGAAACCGCCTCACTCAGCTTCCACACCTGTAACTTTTATTGTAAGAAGTGACCTCAGAGGGCCAGTTACTGACTGAAGAAGAGTTACTCTCAGTATTACCAAGCTGGCAGCAGGAAGGAGTTAAATTTTAATAAATCATGTTTGACTGATGTCCTTCCATTTCTGGTCTACTATTTTATTACAAAATACACTCTTTTATGTGCCATTCATGCCAGTTGTAATTTGCCATCACAGTTCCTGTGCACCTGACGTTTGCGTTTGTCTTATTCAGGCTTTTGTATCTTTATGAGCTGAGAAGTCGTTTTGTGGTGGGAGGGAGCAGAAGGGACTATCTGAGTTATGTGGAATTAATATGAGTTGTATCTCTTCAAATCCACTACATTTTTAATAAATATATTCAGTTGGCATCAGAAATCACCTTTTAATGCTAAAGTTCTTCCTTAACTGTATGGGAAGATTTTGATTTGAAATCATAAAGATCTTGGTAATTAAGAGGAAATACTTGATCTGGTTTAAAAAAAGTTGCCTGATCTCTGAGCCTAACTTCCTCAATGTGTCTGGAAAAGACATCTGTTACCATCTGTTTAAACAAAGTGCTGTTTAATGGTGAGCTGATTTATCAAAACTAGTCTTTATAACTGAAAACATAAATTTAATTTTCAAAACATGTAATTGCCTGTGGTGTCTTTTGATGTCTGGATACTTTTGTTTGGAAGCATCTTATGCTGGTCATTACACCTGTTTGAGCTCTGTGTGAAAGCCTTTGTGCTGAATCCTCTGTGTGCTGTGCTTTCTTTGGACAAAATCTTTTTAAAAACACAACAGGAATTTCCTAAAGAAAGACTTTAGAAGAGTCCTGTGCTGAAAAGAATCTCAGAGATTTTGTTGGAAGGAGAAAATAATCAGGTTATTTTCTTCCTTCCCTGAGCTTCACTTTTAAGAGATGGAGGTGTTGCTGGAGGAGAGGGCTTTGATGTCAATTTTCTTAAATCTCTAAATCTCCGTGACTCTTTTCAGGAGATAGAGGGGAACAATCATATTTACGTTGAATTTGTGCAGTAGTGTAACTGAGTTTATTAAGACTTGCTATGGAGTAGCTGGAGTGCTCCTCAGATATCAGTTACTTGGTCCTAGCTTTAGGAAAGAATGTTTCTGCTCACCATTTTAACTTTTAATCAACAGCAGTTGCCTCCGAGGGATTCAAGAATGATACAGTGTTACGGTTGAGTGGTCCTCCAGTCCCTGTTCTTCAGAGAAGACTTGAATCTCATCTTCAGGTAATTTTTTATGTAAAGGGAAATGCATTTATGGATAAACAAAGGCAAAAAAAAACCAAACAAAACCCTAGCTGTTGCACCTTGGATGCTTCTCTACTTTGTTACATTGATTCTCATTTAGGTCTTGGTGGGGTTCAGGACTATAGTAAGGGGTGTGGGGAAATGTGCATGACTTCTTTGCTGTCAAAGAAACATCTCTGACTTGAGGTAGTACAAATATTCTAAGAAATGTGTAACTTAAGCTATGTTTGTATAATAATAGGCAGGACTGTATAGCATTTAAATTTACAAAGACAAATGTGATGATGTTTATTTGTAGAACATGGTTTAATATATTCAGGTTTTATTGAAAAACAGGGTTTAGCTGTAGTAAACATTCAGCATAATCTCAGTCTTCATCAGTCCTTCTTGTCTGGGTGTTAACATCATCATTACTATCATGAACATGGTTTGGGAGGGAGGGTTTTGTGTTTGTATTTCCACTTGGCACCAAAGCCAGTGATACATTCTAACTATATTCTGGAGTGCACAAATGCATAGTCAAAAAGTGCTGCATTTGTTTTGCAATATTTGTTTGGCGTGTGATATCTGAAGGTGAGTTTGTGGCATATATTGCCTAGAAACTTTTAGAATGGTTGAAGTTCATAAAGAAAAGGTATTTTATGAAATTTACAGGGCATATTAGTTAAGTTTTAACTTGTTCAGTTTTATGGGCATTACTTCCCACTTCATGGGTTTTGTAATTGAGTTTTGCTGTCATCGCTGTAGAACAGACTTCCATAAGGAAAGGGTGGGTAATGTAGTATGGGGACTGCTTCCACAAGAAGTAGTATAACGCTATGTATTTAAATGAAACAGCTTGTGCATAATGGACAGCTCATAGCTCATTCTCCTGGAGAAATGCATAGAGGTGTTCTAGAACAAAGGCTGAGCAGGATACAAACTGCAAATACAAAATCCCACAATCCAGTACATCTTGAAAACCTTGGAAGACTTCAGGAGGGTCATGAATGAATGTGGGTGCAATCTTTTCTACATCAGAAATAATTTCCTTATCCTTTCTCCACCTTATTGTAGTTCTGAAATAGCCCTTAATTTCTCATAGAATAGCCTTATTCTTTTTACTTACTTGTGGTATTTTTACAAATTCTTTTTTAGAGAATTACAAGTAGCTCCTATTCAGAGAAGTGTGATACAAATACTATTTCCTTTCTTGTTAAATTCAAGTATAAAAAATAATTGCAGTATTTTGTAGCTGGTAAGAATGCCCATATAAACTTACCTGGGGATCAGTTCTGTGTCAGTGACAATGTAACTCAAGTAGGAGCAGAAGTCTGTATCGCAAGGTGAAATATCCCCAGTAATCTGCAATGGTATTTGAATAGTTTCTGACTTCACGCTGAGAGGCCCTAAAGGTTCACTTGCGTAACTGAACAAATTTGACTCACAAATGAGGTTAAACTATCTGGGGAATATTCAGACGCTTGCCTGATCATACAGGCACAGCTTTCTAAGAGATCAGGCGGCCTGATCTGAGCAGCAAGGTGGAACCATTCCACCAGTCTGCTCCAGGGCAGTGACGTGAGAGGGCCACGATAGGAAGATGCACCCTTCTGGAATGCCTGGTTTATTCTGTATTAGAGTTAGCCCTTTTCCCTCCCTGGAAAAATCTCCCTTGGTGTGAGGGAGAACTCTTGGTTTTTCCTTCTTCCTTTTTCACCCTGGCACTGTGGGTCAGAACCATATTTGTCCCCCACCCTATTCTCCTTGTGCTTGCTTTTTTATGTGACTTCGGTGCTGCAGCTTGTTCCCTCCTATACCAGCAAACAGTGTGGGCTAATCCAAGCAATTACCCTTGGAGTTTTGTGCTAGAGATTTGACTCTCTGTGGTGACAAAAATATGTATTAGAATCATTCTGCATTTTCCCAAATTTTACCACACAGCATCTCAAGTTTTGATCAGTTCTCTTTTTGATGGGGATGGTTCAGACCACTGCTTGTTCAGTGATCTCTGAGTACACCAAACAGTCATACAGGGTCAGTGCGTGCATTATGTGACTTTGAAGTCCTCTTCTGTGCTAGATGTTAGGAGGCTTTTAAAAGTGGTTTACAATTGTGAAAAAGAACAGAGAATGTCCAAAATGACTCACTACTTCTCTGCAGTTGTTAGTACATTGTCAGGTAACACATTGTTACCCTTGGGGTAGCCTAGGAAAAGCACTCCCTTCCAAACTGTTGATACCTTCTAAAAGATACTGTGGCAGGATGGGTGTTCTTGAATTCTTGGAAGCTTAGGTTAAGATTGGGCTGAGCCACAGAAACAGTCATTTTTCAATGAACTAGTTAGTAGACAAGGTATGGGGCAGTGAACCCCAGCAGCTGCACATCATGAAAATACAGTGACAGATTACAAAATAAGGACGGTATGTATGAACTATATAAAAAGGTCATTGACTACAATTGTTTTACTTTTTATGAAGCCACTCCATTTAAAATTTATTGAAGTGTTACACTTATATTTTACCTGTGTTGTGTAAGCTAGTTACACGTGCGTGTATTCGGATTTTTTAAAAGAGAAAAGTACTGAAAAGTCTGGGTTCTTACCTGCCCTGAGAAATGAATAAAAACCAGGAAATTAATTAATATAACAGCATTGCTTAGACCTAAACTCTGAGAGTTCAAGAAATCTCTATTCTTACAGATTTTGCCTCTGATTATGAAGACAAACCGTCATTCCTTTGAGGTTTGTCTAAATACCAATTTCATTCTCCCTCCTTTCTGTGAGAGAGGTACTTAGAACATAGGCCAAATGCTTCTGACTCAGAGTCAGAATTTTTGTTGATTGTTATTAATGGTATTTTTCACTTAGAAGTAGTAAGTATGGACAAATGAACACGGTTTTCCTTTTTTATTCGAGACACTTAGCAAAAATGCTGAAATATCAAACATTTCCTCAGTAGCTACAATATTGCCACTATGTACAAAATATTTGATAGATGTAGTACACATATAAAAATACAGTATGCATTACATATATACAGTACAATGTGCAAAACATATGGCATTCAAACATATGGAATTGATTTCAGGGGTGCAAACAGCAAATACAAAGGCATCATGGTTTCTTATAGAAAGGCAATACATAAACTGACGCCCTGATTGCCATAACTTGCATTTAATAAAGTAGTGCTTAAATGAAGAGGGCCCTAGAGACAGGTGTCTGTCATCTTCTTTTCACAAAATGAGATGCTAAGACATAATTATGACTATGAAAATAAGAAGAGAAACACCTACTAGGGTTAGCGTTTTTCCTACTGCAAGCAGTACTGTGAAGAAAAAATCCTATCCGGAAAAAAGCCTGTGCTATTACTTAATACAAATTTCTCAAACAACAAAAACAAGTCTTTACTCTTGAACATCAAAAACAGATTTGAAAATATCTACATCCTTAATTTTAAAAAAGTATGGACAATACTTTTGGGGATTTAATTTCCTATGCTTCAAAATACGAAGTGCCTCCTTTGGCAATATAAATGGCAATGCTTTGGTTCCTATTTAAATTTGTATATAATTATAATTTATTTTAGGCTGTATTTTGAATATCTGAGCTGTATTTTTTATAAAAATAGGGTGATTGTATAGTTATTAACCATTCCCTGCTTTTTATTGAGAATTTGCTCTCATAGCTAGAATGGCTTTTTTGGCTAGATTTTTAAAAATACATTTATGCACTTTTTAGTGCAAGTCTTTATATTCAGTATTGGACCCTACAGAATGATGTAGGTGTCTCTTTTTTGCACAATACCTTTATTCCTAGCAAACTGGTATAAAAGGGATATTTGACATTACTTCAGGTTTTAATGGATGCTTTTTATTGGCCATGTATGTACTATATGCAACTCCATTCCACATATCTCATGTAAAAACCCAATTGTAGTATGGTCCAGAAGTCATCAACAGGAGATTTAATAGACCACAATATAAAGAGTTTCAACATTTACTAGAGATAAGTGGAAGAAATTATTTTCCAGTTTTCATAGAATTTGCTTTAAGTTTATAATACACCGAAGATGCCATCCAACTAATAATTTTTTACATCGGTGAGCTTTACTGTGTTTTGATTACATAATGCCCTTCCAGTTAAATGTGTCCTGTGATTGCATTTTCTCTGTCTTGAAAACAGTTCAGCAGCTAGTGCTTGGTTTCCAATGATCATGCCTTCCCTTTTCAGGCATCTGAATGCTTGAGATTATGTAACAGAAGTTTAATATTGAAACTTCTATTTTGATCACCTCCTGTTGGCGAATTTAGAAATACCTTGGAAAGAAAAGTCAGTGTTAAGTAGTGATTATTTCGCAAAGCTGTGGCCTCAGCTTTTTAAAGATCTGATTCTGCAAGCCCACATTGCTGGATTAGAGTTTAAATTTCTGTAGAGAACAACTGACAAATTCATTTTATTCTCAGAGAGAACTGCTAAATTTATGACAATGATTTCTTAATTATTTATAAACAAAATTTTGCCTGTAAACTTGCTTGCCTTAACTGATGCTGAAAAATGGCACTAGAAGTGCATAACAATCATTTCTGTATTAAATGCAGGATGTGACTCCTCCTGATTAACACCTTGAGCTTTCTCTGTCTCGAAGTGTAAACACCAACTTTTGATTTTCACACTGATAAAATGGTATTCTTAATTTCTTTGAAGGATCTCCTAACAACACATTTGATAAGATATGTTCTATTAGTATATTGCAGCCATTAAATGGCAAATTTAGTGCCAGTGCTTTCCTTTGCAACTGTTCTCTTAATGAGAAATATTCAGTTCTGTACAGTCAAACTGCACAGTCATGATTAAATTTCTAAGATGTATCTGTGTTACAAAAAATGTCATGTAAAACATGCACACACAAAAGTCTAAGCAAAACCTACTTCTGCCATAACAGGTATATATAACTATGGCAAATATATCACATTTCAGAACAAAGTCTAAAGCAAACCATTATATATAAGTTTTAATACACAATTCTGAAATGTACAAAAAAGTAATCACACATTCCCTACACTAGAATATTTGTACTTCAAAAACTAAAATGATCCCTTAATTTTTAAAATAATATTCTTTATTTTTGCAAATAGACTTTGAGTAGAAAGCTACACTGTACTGTTAACAACACATCTTAGCTGTTTGGGTTTATTTCTGCACATTCCTATGGATTAGTTAACATTCTACACTGCCAATAAGTATAGTTTTGTAGCAAGATGACTTTGCCAGTTTTAAGCTCTATTTACATGCACATCAAAAATGACAGTACAGTTGCTCTAGGTTAATTTGTCCTCTAAAAATTAATTTACTTGCCTCTTATTTAATCAGAAGGCAGGGTCAAAAAGGGGTAATTCTAACCACACATGTAGTATGACGTCTGCGATATCATACATAACAAATCGACAGTACTGAAGAACACTAAATTTCATTTGAAGTTATTCCTGTCAGATCAAGAGACCTTAATTTTTTATTCTCGTAACAGCCGAGGGCACTTAGTATCTCAGAGTACTAGCTCCCAAGATAATATGGTGAAAAGGAATGCAAAAAGTTGAATGTGTTTAGAGTCCTATACCATCAAAATTTAAGGCAGAGTGTCCATGTGTAATATTGTACTCAAGTATTGTAGGCACAGCAAGAAGGAATAAGGAAATATGTCTTTCAACTTCATCTTTTGTTGTGGAAATCTCCACAGATTGTTTTTCTGTACTTAGTTTCAGATTAAAGTAAATCCTGGCCTGTAAAACTATTGAAGATCTATAAAGATTTAAAGTGCTGGTAACTGATATGATGCAAACATATGATGCCAGTTGAAAGTGTGAATCAGTTATATAATTCACTATTTTATCTGAAGCCAATGGAATGCTGTAATACTAGTAAACCAGACTGCATTGTGTAGCTGGAACCATAAATTTGCAGTTAATTCCACAGCATTTTCTGATGAAAGTATTTTGCTTGATGTTAAAAGGATTGTGTTGTGTTTTTCTTTTTCTTAGATGTGACACAGGTTGCTAAATAGTTAACAGCTACTTTCTGTTTTCATTATTTCTTTGGTGTTCTTTGATAGACGTCACTACTCTTCAGAAGTAAGCAAACGCTTCAGGGCATCTTTTCATTAGTTCCTACAAAACTTTATTTTTGAAGGTTGGTGGTGAGGAAGGAATTCTGCAATGAGATCAGTTTTCAGACTAGAAAACATATAACATTTCCATTGTTCAGGAAATAGGGTATTGTTTCTTTTTATCTTAATTCAGGAATTCCCCAAGAGGAAATAATTCCAATTTTATGTTTGATTATCAGTCTACATAATCTATGACAATTTACCAGCTATTACCTGAGAGAGAACCATAGAATTTCAAAGTATTTTACTTCTATTTGCATTTTTTGTTTGTTTTTCCAACTGCTTTCATAATAGAGTCTGCAAAAAAAAAACCTAAGGGCTTTAAAAAAATAGTATTTTCCTGTGCTGTGAGGTAAGAGTTTAATTCTTGCTATTATCTGTTTCAGCTATGACATAGGCCTTCTTATCACAAAACAGTACATCCTGGTACTGCTCTTCAGGCTTCTCATTGAGCAGCTTCTCTGTTGACCTTCCCTGATGTTACGTAGTGGTAGACAAAGCTCTTTAACAGATAAAATAGTCACTAAGAAGTGATGGTTGGCCTGTCAGTACTGTCCCCCGCAACTCAGTCTGATCCTACAAACATCTCCTATTGAGGGCATTGGGATTATTTCTGCATAGATGCTTGCAGGATCATAGTGCACAACAGCAATCATTAAACTTTTCTACTTCCTCAAACAGTTCTAATATGCTGAGATACTGGATTCAATGATCTAACAAATATCCTCAAACACAAAGTCAATTAGGATATTTATTATTTCCATTATAGTAATCTCTTGTTTGAAGATCACTGTTCCCCTCTGTTCACAAAAATATGCTATACAAAGTTAAAAGAGTATACAAATAACTGTCTGATATACACATTAAAACCCAGCTATTAAATCCCGAGAATATAGAAAATTCAGTGTTCTCAATATCACCTGGCGTAGCTACAGTGGATTTCTTGCAGTTACACTCAGTATCCCTTTGGATGTAGTTAAATTCTTCCCTCATCACTGAAGAATGGGGGAAGAGTTGTAAAAACCACAATACAAACACCTTGAACAAATTAAGAGACTAGATATATGAAATTTCACTGAACCAGCCAGTGCTTCTGCTTGCCTTTGCCCTCACAATTCCTTTTGAACCTGGCTCAGGCTATCCACAGGAACAATGAAGTGCAGTGATACCTCACCCTCCCCCAAACATTTGCTCACTGTGTCAATACAGACAATCTTAGTTTTTCTTCTCTAAGTTTAGCCATATTGTGTTGCTCATTTAAGCATTACAAAGTCAGAGACAACTTAAGTTGTGATGCATTTACCTTGGGGTACTTTTAATCAGTGAGTACAACCATCCTTTCTTGACTTGTGAAATACAGCTTTCAGAGGGCCATGATCTGCATTACTGATAGGAGCATAAAGTAATTCACTGTTGTAAACTTGAAAATCAATAAGGAATTAGCTTCAAGCATTAATTCTTCTAAACATTACTGTCTTAATTTATCTTAACTGCAATCACAATGGCGTAATAATGGACCTCTGTAGGAAAGAGACTTGCAGGCTGTGTTCTCATTGGCTACAGCTTAATCCCAGTGCAACTGTAGATCTTGTGGATCTAGAAAGTCAGCGGAAAACACGCTGGGGGCAGTAGAACTGAGAGGAGTGAGTCCAGATGAGGAGCTGGGCATTGTAATGTCTAGCCATTCCATATTGTCCAAGTTTGTATCGGGAAGGTCAAGAGACAGACAAGAATTATTAGTGGTAAACTGTGGGTCGGATGTTTCCATGGGTGAATGAGAGTGATCTAAAATGCTGGAGTGATTAAGCAGATCATTCTGGAGGTCTTCAATTAAAGAAAATGACTCTCTGTCCTCATTAGTGCTTGTCAGTTGAGGAATTTCATTACCTGATGGTAAAGTTCCATCCAAGAGGGCTTCAAGTTGGTTTTCCAAACTTATAGACAAGCTGGTTGTTGGTTCTAAGGACACAGGAGGAGGGGCCATTTGGATTTGTGGTGGTGGGCGGGATATCACTGTGTTCACTGGCATTGTAGTGATGTTGGCTGTTACTGGTCTCATTTTAGAAATGGGAGATGGTTCCTCCTTTATTGGAAGGGAAATCTCTGTAGTAGTAATAATAAAAAAACACCATTGAATTCAGAAAATACAGTGTTATATATCCTCAGGCTTACAACTTCTACCCTTTTTTTTTGCCCTATTCGGGATGCCTCCACAGTGAACTCCATGGAGTAAGAGTTTTGTTGTTCTGATAATACTAACCCTAATACTAACATCAGGCTGTGTCAGGTACTGTATGAACAACAGAGTATTTTAAAACAAGTTCCAGAGTTCTACTTTCAGTAATACTTCAGCCAATTAGAATATTTAGTACTGCATCCACAGTCTAAAAGATCAACTGATGTGAACAGGATTAATTTACTCCTGATTCTAGAATCTAAAAGTAGTCTTCTGTCAAAAAGTTCCATGTAAGATAGTGGCAGTAGCAATTAAAGGAAATAAAGCAAAGCAAGTTCCAGTTGATTTTTACATGCAATGGGAATCCAAAAATAACTTTAGATAGGCCAGAATATGCAAATAAATCCTATAGCACAGGTGATGTTTCTGCCAGCCAGCAAAAATATAACTGATAATATAGTTGAGAGGTGTCCATGCCCGTGGCAGGGAGGTTGGACTAGATGATCTCTAGGGACCCTTCCAACCTAAGCCTTTCTATGATTACTAAACAGACCTTCTCACTCTCCTGAAGTAAACAAAACATTTTCCAGTGTAGAACGTACTTACTTAAGTGCAAGTGCCCTGAATGCTTTACTTTGTTTTTCATAAAGATGATCAGGAAATGTTTGCTTTTTTTTAGACCATCAAAAAAAAAAATATCTATAAAATTAAAACTCTCTTTCAGAGAGAGATAATAACGATTCCTAAAATAATCCCTTATTGGAATAGTATTGTGGAGAATATACCTTGGGAGAAAGTATGGACCTTGCCTCATCGATATCTGCTTACCAACAAAGTAAAAGAAATAACATCTAAGTTAATTCACAGATGTTACCCAACTAAAGCCTTTCTTAGGAAATATC